>JASANB010001573.1:0-19974 GCA_030248155.1 Sabatieria punctata
CTTAAAACGGATAAATGCAAACGACGCAAACAGTCTGGCACTTATAAGGTGCCTGTACCATATGGCACCAGTACTTAGGCTAGCGGCACAATGGCACCGCCACCATATGGTATCGGTATGCCACCATATTTTATATCTCTTTCCAACAAACCGCAAAATTCATCAATGGTTCGTTTTTGCCTGATGAATTGTTTTTGATGAATAGTTATTCACGTTTTACGATTACAATTCTTCAAAGGATGATGAATTGAAGAAATTATTCATCACAGAAATTGAGGAACAATTAAATAATGATTCTTCAACAGACTTTTATGCCAATTTTCTTTAGTTCAACCGAAAAAGAAACGTGCCACAGACACATAAACTGACTGGGCTCGCCGTGACAGTTAATCAGGAACTGTTCAGAATTGCCGTGTAGTAAAAAGACATATTTGTCAAGTTGAAGTGCTGGACCATTCCAATGCATTTGATGAACAATAAAATAATTTATTCATCAGAAAATCTTGCAAAACAAAAATCTTCAAAATGATGAATAGTAGTGGACCATTTCATGATGAATAGTATGATGACATGATGACATCAGTAGGGTTTGTTGGTTGGTAGGAGATATGGTAACCCCACGTTCGGGGACTGTTGGTATGGTAGGTACCCCTACACATGGCCATGGGCACCGGTACCATATGGTACCACTTCACTACCATATATGGTACGAAATCTGAACAGAGTGGTACCGGTACTATGCGAAGGTAGGGGTACCATATATAAAATGGTACCGGTACCTTACCTACAGACATTGGCTAGCATTTCGGCTGATGGGGGGGGTAGAATTTTCAATTCCTGAACGGGGCCTGAGGGGGGGGGTAAGCCAAAAAGTCCGTTTTTTTGCGAAAATCAGGGTTTTTTGGCTTATTTTTCATTAAAAAAGTTAAAATTAGCTATTCTGAGCTCATTTACGCCTATTCCAAACATATTTTTATCATAACTTTCTATACAAAATTCTTCCCAAAAATTCCTGATGGGGGGTAGCGGGCCGGCTGATGGGGGGTAGATCAGAGCCTGATGGGGGACAACCCCCAGCCCCCCTTCGCCCATGTCTGCTTACGTATATGGTACTATCAAAGGCCCCGAACGTGGGGTACCATAGTGCCATTAGCCTAGGTAGCGGTACCATAAACGGCGTTATGTACCTGACTGTGAAATAGCTAAGCTACAATACATAGCGAACACTACGACAAAGAAAAGTTTTGCGTCCAAAAACGGGCAATAACTACTCTGCGTTTGTTAGTCCTTGTTGTCGTTCGAAAGCAACAGGGATACCTAATTTGAAAAGGTTGTAACAAACCTCAGGTCAAGCTGCCACTGGGCACACCTGACATCAAAGTCGAAAAGCGAGCTAGATTTGGCTGTGACCAACTGCTCATCTAGAGCAGTGCTGGCTACTAAACTGTGACCTAAAAGCAGAACAGAGTCTTACAAAAAAATAGTCCTGCAAGTTCCAATCTCACGTGACATGGCAGCTTCAAACAGATCGTTCCGTAGCTCCAGACATTCGCCTGCCGCCGGCTGCGCATCAAATGCATACGGTTTGTGGAGACTGGTGCTGGCTGAGGAACGGCCGGAAGGGGGAGTGACGATGGGCGCGCGATTGCTCAGATTAAAGACTCGATCCACCAGCGTCAGATCCACTTCGGTATGGCAGGGGGCTAACTCAAAGGAGACCTTGTAACGCTGAAAAACTAATACACATACATGGGCCGGGGGTAAGGGGAGTACACCCCTCCCCCTCGGCCGGCCATACCCCCCCGCGGCCACCCACCCCCCTCCCGGAGGGAGGAAAATTTCGCTTATTTAAGGCAAAACAGGCGTTTTTTTTGCCTTTTTTGGGGGGACCCCCCCCCCCCCCCCCGAGGTCTCAACCCCCTACCCCCCTCCGGATTTTTCCGGCCCCATGTATGCTAATACAGTATGTCCACCCACCCGTTATTCGAACTTTAGTCAAACCATTAGTTCTCAGTCGTTTCTTTATCGATTTGGTTCATGTTTTCGGGTTAATTAGAAATATGGTTGGCGAGAATTTGGGCAGACTCGTTCTGGTTTCATCACCCAAAAACTAAGAATCAGGGTGGTCGACGGAAATTCCATTTTTTTCGGGTAATTCAAAGAGAATAGGTCTGAGACGCCGCGTCAGTGGCTCAGTGGGTAGCTCGCTGCCTCTGAGTCACGGCGGCCGCTGCATCCCTAGTGGTTGTAGTGGTTCATCCTCTCGGCGTGGCAAGTTTCTTGCTGCAAAGAGTTGGTCGTCGGCACAACGCTCCACCCAGGCCACCGAAAGCTGGTTACAGCGAGTAGATAAAATGGGAACCAACTGGATCTGCCATTGCACCGAAGCCGCTCCTACAGCATGCCAATTTGGAGAAAGATCAATGACGTCAAGTGCTGGCTGAGACGACACAACAAGGCCAATACCGGTGGGGCCAACGGCCGGGCGGCAGTGGACGCTGTCAGCACTTTGACGTCAATGCGCTAGGCGCTCTCTAGTGCCTGGCGCCCAACAGCATGGCTAGAGTGGCTTGGCAGTGAAAGAAGGGCAAACGTCCGAGATGACGAATACGGGGGTTGCGCAATGGACCGCAGAGGTCTGAGCGTAGGGCCGTAAGGTCCCCCCCACACATCGGATCGGATCGGATCGGATAGGTCTGAGACTTGCATGAATGATTTTGCATTGCAATTGGGCAAAACATGCTAACTGGACAGCCCTCTAGTTCAATGGGTGCTAAGATGGGAGAAATTCAGGAAACATAACATAACAAGACTTACGGTTTCGCTCTCGCGATTCGACAAGAACACTTTGAAGTCGGGCTCTTCGGCCCAGGCAGCGTCGTCGCTGTTGGCAAATTTCATCAACTCAACGTAGATCGGCTTTTCCGAATCGTTCGAGTCGGCCGATAGGTACTCCAGAAATTGGCAGCGCCCGGCGCTTATTTGAAGCATCAACGCGTCGTGCGTGCAGGCGCTTCCGTGCTCCAGTGTGTAGTCGAAGACTAAAGGCGATCCAACGAATCTGCAAAAAACACCAAAGCTTTATTGACATAAGATCACTATGTACTTTAGTCAAGCACTTACGGTACCCCTACCTTGACACTAGTACCTGTACTGCATACATGTAAAAGGGGTCTGTCCCCACCCGACTTAGGCCAGCCGCCCCCCCCCCCGATTTTTCCGACCCCCTCTCCGATTTTCCGGCAAGCAATTTTTTACAATTTCAAACACACAAAAACTACCATAAAGTACCATAAACGGTGTTAAGTGCCCGACTATACTGAAACCATTCTAAGTTTTAAACATAAAAAATTGTGTTCGTCCCTTTCTTGTGTTCTTCATTTCGTGTATGTCTTGTAGAGCCAATGCCTCAGGCGAACAAAAAGCAAGCTGTTCACCTAATACAGTCAGACACTTAACGCCGTTCATGGTACTAGAACCATATAAGGTGCCGGGACCATGGTACCGGTACCCACGACCATCGGTAGGGGTACCATCCACCACAGTCCCCGAACGTGGGGTACAAAATAGGGTACCGGTACCTAGGCTAATGGCACCATACATGGCACCGACAATGCCAGTACCATAATCGGCGTTAAGTGCCAGACTGTAATAGACTAATAAACAGAACTAACCTCAAATGATCACGCGGAAAGGCCTGGTCACAGCGCAAACGCATCGCAGCCAGATCGGTACGCAAGGATAGGCCGAGAGCGCGAGATTCCTAAACTTTGAAATGAAGAACTGTTTCTTTGAAAACTTTTCAAAATCGACTTGCCCTGAAGAAACTGTCGGCCCACTGATGAAGTTGGTGATTGGCCTCTGAGAAGCTCCTACCTCCATCGCGCAAAGGATCGCTGTGCGTCACCGCCAACCAGAAGCTGCTGAGACGCGCCTTTATATGGGTGATTTCTGGTTTGTCGTTCCATTCTACAAATCAATCAAAATACAGTTACATAGGATGGATGCATGGATGGATTGTCCGGGTAGCCCCTTCGTTAGGCCACACTGCGGGCCCATCACCCACACCCACATACTGCCCTTCCTTCGCTACTAGCCTAAACACATGCTCGGTGTAAGCCTGGTTGGGTCTCAGTGGTAGCTGTTCCCGTTCCCATTTTTGTCCCAACACGTGTGGTTGCTAGTGTAGCTTTGGGTGCTAGGCAGTTCCAGTCGGTTCCCATTTACCTACTCGCTGTCACCAGCTTTTGGAGGCCTGGGCTTGGCTCTGTGCCCACCACCAACTGTGCCGACGTCTTAGTGGTGGAGAATCGATTACCAGATGGCATTTCAGGCCAAAATTAACGATTTGTAATTACTCTGCGCCGCTGTAAGATTTATAATTTTTCGCAAACCAACTGAGACTTGGCCTTTCTAGCTACCAATGGCAAAAAGAAAGCAGAGTCTATAAATTTGCTACCATCCAGTAGTACCTACTTTGAGGGTTTTGGTTGGAAGCAGCAGGTTCAGTAGCAGAGACAGATCCAGTCAAATCTTGATTATTAGAGTTCATAACAATCGATGTAAATGTGTCATCCGTTGACTCCTTCTTTCTTTCTGACTTGGCCGGCTTTCGACTCGTTTCATAAAATTTCTCTTCCCCCGACCAATTGCCTAGAATAATACAGTGCCAGTCATTAATCTATTGCCGGTTTCATCTTACTGTAACTTTTGTCTTTGTCAATCAATTTCGTTGAAATTTTGACACCATACACAAATGCTCAAATTTTTACTCTCAAAATTTTAGCCAAGTCTGTCGTTTCAACCACAAATTATACACTTCCATGTGCCATCCGTCACTTTCTATGACACGTGGACGTGCATAACCAGTGGTTGAAGTTACAGACTAGGCTAGAATTTCGAGAGTAAAAATTCTGAGCATTTGTGCATGTTGTGTCAAAATTTCAACGAAATTTATTCACAAAGACAAAACCTACTGCAAGACCAAACAGGCGATAGAACAATGGCTGACCACTCTACGTACTTCACCAAAACCCAGCTACAGGGTATCTCAATAAATGGACACGTTTCTTTTAGCTGCCATTTCCACAAATTTCGACCAAATTGGCTGAAATTTGAAACATAGATGTCAAAATAAGGGAAATTTTGTGTGCTAAAGTTTGGCGCAGGAAGCTTGACTGAATCCTGAGAAATGCAAGAATACGTGAAATCTGTTAATTTCAATACCTATAGGAATAGCGTTATTAATAGAAACTTTTCCTTTTGTTGTAATTACTGCAAACGTTCGCCAAATGAGCTGAAATTTGGAGAAACTCTGCAAAACTGTGGAATATTGCAGAATATCTGTTTTTTAACGAGGAGCACAGCAAAAAAACAGATAATCTGGGTAATTCTTGTGTTCTCAATGCACGAAATTATAACAAAATATCCCACAGTTTTGCAGAGTTTCTCCAAATTTCAGGAGTCAGTCAAGCTTCGTGCACCACACTTTAACACGCAAAATTTTCCATATTTTGACACCTATATTTCAAATTTCAGCTAATTTGGTCAAAATTTGTGTAAATGGCAGCTAGAAGAAATGTGTGCACTTGCGAGACACCCTATTATTTTACAGGTCTGTAGAAGAACAGTCTTAATGTAAACCGGCAGAAAAGTCCGTAGTTTTCCAGAGAAAGTCGTCATTCATCTGTGCCTGCAGAGCACTCTCAACTTTCTGGAAGTCACCCTGACTCATCGGCTTGCCGTAGCGATGCTGGGTAGCTGAGGGGTTATTAGCACTGGACGCGGAAGGCACCAGAAGACTGCCGAATATCTGCTTGACTATCATTAGCTGAGCCGGCGTCAGAAACACGTTCAGTCCCCCGAGATAGGACTGGATGTCCACCTGATAGAAAACCTTTCAACACTGACACACAACCAAATGTCTGCTAATTTGGCGTGAGATCGGTAATCAGATTAGGTCTGTCTGTCTGTCTGTCTGTCTGTCTGTCTGTCTGTCTGTCTGTCTGTAAAGTGCTGTTTACAGCATACATGCAACAGGGGGGTCTGCCCATACATGTAACAGGGGGGTCGGGGGGGTCTGCCTTAGGCCAGATCACCCACCACCCCCCCCGAGACGATTTCACCGACCCCCCATCCGATTTTTCTGGCAAGTAAATTTTCGAGCAAATTTTTGCAAGTTTTTTTACAATTTCACACACAAAAATTGCCAAAATCGCCTGCAAAACAGCACTTTTTAGCTGTATTTCAGCCCAAATTAGCGATTTTTGGCAATTTTTAGCCAAAAAAATGCGATTTTTGAGCGTTTTTTAGTGCCCACCCCCCTCCCTTAAAATTTTGGCTCAGACCCCCCGGCCGGCGCCAGACCTGTTACATGTATGGGTCTGCCGCCCCACCCGACTTAGACCAGCCCCAGGATGAAACCCCCCCCCCGAGATTTCGCCGCCCCCCTCCGATTTTTCTGTCAAGCAAATTTTTGAATTTTTTTTACAATTCCAGACAAAAATCGTCTGCAAAACAGTACTTTTTAGCTGTATTTCAGCCCAAATTAGCGATTTTCAGCGAAAAAATGCGATTTTTTCGATTTTTGAGCGTTTTTTAGTGCCCAACCCCTCCCAAAATTTTGGCTCAGACCCCCCCAGCCGGCGCCAGACCCACAACCCCCTCCCCCTTCGGCGGATGACCTGTTAGATGTATGGTTGACAGGTAAATTTGCTGTCTCTAAACTAGGGATGCAAATGGTATAAAAAATACCAAATACCAAATACCAGATGGTATTTTCTATACCAAATAATACCAAATAATACCAAATAATTCCAAATAGTTGATAAACAGGTCGCTAGCTGTTTGAAATGAGCGCAAAGTCATACTTTTTGTTTTTTTCAGCAAAAATATATAAGTTTTGCCTCAGTGGAAGAGTTTTTGTTGCATCTAGAAGAAATCTAGTCATGCCGAGAAAGAAAACGAGCAGAATTTGATGGTTTTTCACTTACTCGGGAAATGGGCAAGCACGTTGTGACGTTTGCGGTCTAGGCTCGGTCTCGATAAAGGGGCCGTCCATAAACGACGTCGCACAAAAATCCCGATTTTTCGGACCCCCTTCCCCCAAAATCGCCTTGCGTCGTTTTATGGGGGCCCCTCCCACTTTTTGAGAATTTTCATGAATGGTTGTTTGTTATTATAAGCTAAACTGGTCAGAATTCTTTATTGTTTTGTTGCTCAGAAACGGTAAAGAGACGTCTTGTTCCGCGTATCTGCATTGTTAAACTTTTAGTAAATTAGAAATAAAAAGAAAACTCTGAACAGACGAGCTCTGACATGGCATACAGTCACAAAATATGCAGAATTTATCGCTTAAAAGCTAACTGTTTAGTTATTTAAACTATTTGGTATTATTTGGTATAAAAAAATACCAAATACCAAATAATACCAAATAGCTAGAAAATACCAAATAATACCGAATAATACCAAATAATACCGGATACCATTTGCATCCCTACTCTAAAAGTCTAAAAAATCAGAGTGAATGGTAAAAATCGTCTTGGGGAGGGGCGATCCATATATAAATGCCATGTACTAGAGTGTTTACGGTGACCAAATTCAAAACAGTACCTTAGTGTTGGGTCCGTCCGGTAGTGGCGACAGATTACTGTTTCTCAGTCTCAATCTAACAGTCTGCTTTTCACCAAACAGTTCAGCGAACTGTACCGGATCGGAAGTCAACAACTCTGCGTCAGTGTCAGAGTGGGAGGAAGTCTGAGTAGCTGTCAAATTGCTGTAACAGCTCTGGAATTCAGTGCTAATCGATTCATCGATGTCCTCCAGCTTAGGGGATTTCTGAAAAGCAAAAATCAGTCTGTTTTACTTCTCTCTGTAGTTCTACCTGTCTAGCATTGTGCCGTCGCAGGTACATGCTAGTGCAGATTTGGGACAAACCCAGTTCGTCAGGCAGCTGCGTTTGCGTTGGTCGCGAGAAAAGGTCGGTGTAAAGACGCACTCCTTGTAGATGGAGAATTTTGTTCAGGTCAGGAATGGTGTAGAGACTGTGCGGCTGGGTGGTTATCGGCTCTGCTGATGTGCCCGCCTGTTGACACATTTCCAACTGTTCGTCTAGGAAGTCCAACCTACAGCATGCACACAACTTGTATATGAATTGAAAATGGGACCGACCGACCGACAGACAGACACAGACACTGACTGACTGACTGACCGACAGACTGACCACCAGACAGACAGACAGACAGACAGACAGACAGACAGACAGACAGACAGACAGACAGACAGACAGACAGACAGACAGACAGACAGACAGACAGACAGACAGACAGACACAGACTGACTGTCTGTCTGACAGACTGACTGACTAACTGACTGACCGACCGACCGACAGACAGACAGACCGGTAAAGACAGCCAGAAAAGGCAGTTCACCTATCAATTCGAATTTCGATAGCCGAGCCATTGTCAGAGTTGAGTTCGAAGTGCTCCAACCGAACGATGGTGTCGAGGAAGACGAGTCTCATGCGAGACAAAACAGCATCGATGACTTGAGCAAAAGCTTCAATGCCCTCCTCGGCCAAGGAAGGCGCTTCCGACTGGTGATCTGTGGTTTCTTCATTCAGAAAGCTCTTAGCCAAGTCCACACTGCTGGCCAGAGAACCCATCACCGATTCGAACATGGAAGCCACTGAAGTCGTTAATTAAGATTTAGCATTGTTTCCTTCTCATACATGCAGCAGGTCATTCGCCCAAGGGGAGGGGTTCGGGGTCCATAGCCCGGTAGGAGCAGGCGGGTTCTGAGTCCACATTCAAGCCTAAAACATGCTCAAAACTCGCAATTTTGGGATAAAAATAGTCGAAAATCGCTAATTTCGGCTCAAACACAGGTTTTTACAAGCGAACCATACATGTACTAGGGGGGTTTGGGGGGTTACCCCCCCCCTGCTGGAAAGGCCAACCCCCCCCCCCCCCCCCGAGACAGGTTAAGGGACCCCCCCCCCGACCAAAAAATACAAGTACTAGTGGTGACTCCAGTATTAACAAACTGGGTCAGAAATCACTAATTTTTAGCCTAATTTTCACTTGAAAAAGCCTTTGGAAACCGAATTTGGCGTTTCCACTGCTGATATTTAAGAAAAATCGGTGTTTTTGGAAGCTCTTTTTGTCATTTTTTGCTTGTTTTTAGCTTTAAAACGCTATTTGGCAGCTTAAAATAGCGATTTTTAGCGTCCTTACTGAGAAAAACGTGCTAAAAACGCATTTCTAGGCGTTTTGGAGCTTTTTGAAACTTGGGACCCCCCACCTGAGGAAAACCCCCCTACCCCCCTCCCCCCAGGTCGGCCCGGAGCTGTTACATGTATGAAGCGAACATAGCAATTTTGGTGTCTGAAATTCTACAAAATTGCTAGACTTTGCTGGAAATTAGTTGCCAGGAAAAACGTAGGGGGTCGTAAAAGGCATCTCGGGGGTCGATCGGGCGGTTTGGGCTAAGTAGAGTAGGGGCACACCCCGAGCCCCTGTTACATGTATTTATAAATAATAAGACGTGTTCTGTCAGACAAACAACAGCAACCAAATGTGTAGCTGCGAGCTTTATGACTATGGATATAAATGGAGTTTGGTATTATTCGGTAGGAACCAAAAAAATCTGTACTCGCCTGCCGAATTCGGTATTTGCAAATCGAAGAATACCGAATGAATAGCACTAAAATAAGGGGAAAATTGAAGAATTTTTAGCCAATCTGATAGATTTTTTCAGTTAAAATTAGGTCAAATTCAAAATGTTGAATATTTTTATAGATCATTCATGCAAAAAAATTACCAACAATATCAACCAAAAACGCTCGTTTTTGTGAGAAATTCCGGAGAAATAATAATTTTTGAAAAGAAGTTTTAACTCGATTACTGCATCTAGCAATCCGTTTTGCACTATAACCTGAGCATCATTACATTCAGTATTATTCGGTTCCCAAAATTGACTTCGGTATTCGGTACTTTTGTATTCCGTCGAATCCCTATTCATGACCGCCTTTAAGTAGATGGGTGGTAGGAGTTTACACTATAGGACAGAAAAACCTTATGCAGTAAGGCACTTAACGCCGTTTATGGTACCGGTACCTAGGCTAGTGGCACCATATACGTTCCTGACTTGTGGTGATACCATACATGGTATCGGCACCCATAGCCACGGGTACCATATATGGTGCCACTAGCACTAGCCAATATTATGGTGTTCGTATTATAAACGGCGTTAAGCGGCAGACTGTTATATACTGAAAGGTTATTGTCACAATATTGTAGCATTTCTGACGTTTAACGCTACTGCCACCCGGGTAGCACTGGCACTTTGCAAATCGCTGCCACCTAGCAATCTAGACTTGGGCAGACCGAACAAAGTGCCATCGGGTGGCAGTTTGCCAGTGCACCAAACTCTAAATTGCCAAGTTGGCAGGATTTGTGAAGTGCCAGTGCCACCCGGGTGGCAGAAGAGTAAATCGGTCTTTAGTCTCCACTCACTGGCATCAGGTTGTATTTTGGAAAGAGGCAAGTGGGGTTGCAGAGTGACTTGCAATCGCTTGACCTGCATCACGCACGAGTCCTTGATTAGGTTGGCCCATGGAATGGAGGCACTGATCTCTCCCATGTAACCGTCTACGAAGCGACATGGAATGTGCAGACTGGACAGCAGCTCGTTCACGTACTAAACGCTCACTTTAATACAGTCAGGCACTTAACGCCGTTTATACTACTACTGGCTCCATATGGTACCAGCATACAGACATGGGCTAGCATTTCGGCTGATGGGGGGTAGAATTTTCAATTCCTGAGGAGGGGGGCTGAGGGGGGATAGGAGCGCCTGATGGGGGGCTGAGGGGGTGGTAAGCCAAAAAGTCCGATTTTTGGCGAAAATCAGGTTTTTTTGGCTTATTTTTAATTAAAATAAGTTAAAATTAGCTATTCTGAGCTCATTTACGCCTATTCCAGGCATATTTTTATCATAATTTTTCTATACAAAATTCTTCCCAAAAATTCCTGATGGGGGTAGCGGCCGGCTGATGGGGGGCCAACCCCCAGTCAGCCACCCCCCTTTGCCCATGTCTGGCTCCAGTACTAACAAACTGGTTCAGAAAAAACTAATTTTTAGACTAAAATTCGCTTGAAAAGCCTTTGGAAACCGGATTTGCCGTTTCCACTGCTGACCACTGTTTAAGAATCGGAGTTTTTCAAAAGGCCAGTACCCAATAACGTAAAATACTCAAAAAAAACCCAAGACCTATAGTGTACCGTCCCTATTTGAGCTCAAAATGGCGCTTTTTCACTATTTTTAGCTGAAAATTGCTATTTTTAGCACTCGACTACCTTCTTTGGCTTTAGAATTTTGGCTGAGACTTGCCTCGATCGATCGACATAGGAACGACAGCGGCATCGGTCTTAGCTCACCTCGGTATCCACATTCAGCTCGTTAATGGTGCCGGTTCCGTTGTAAACATCGACCGACAACTGTTCCAGATTCAGTTTCTCCTTCAGCAGGTGACCCAAATATCGGTGAATCAGAAAACGACAGATGCGTCGGTTGACCGTCTCCGACCAGCCGGAGAACCAGGAGGTCATAATTATTTTTATTGTTAACTCTTGTTATTTATTGTTTCTCTTCTTTGTTTTCTGGTTGCCAGGAGACTAAGCTAAAGACACACTTAAAAAGCAGCAAAAATGTTCTTTATCTCAAGTCACGTGCGCCATTTTGGAAACCGGCACACGCTGACACCAGCGATGACTAGAAGAACACGGACACATGTTTTGCGCAACCGATCAGCTGTTTAGAAATCGCCTGAGTCTTCGCTATTTTCCAACCCCGACACAAAGATGAGCTGTTTCCTTCTTTCTGCGCCTGATTATTCGATATAGGCGGGGTGATGTACATTTAAACTACGGTTGTTCTCATGGGCCACGCTATAAAGTTCATATCATACTATAACCCCATACATGTAACAGGGGGGTCTGGGGGGTCTGCCCTCCACCCGACTTAGGCCAGACCCCCCGGATGGGGGACACCCCCCCCCCCCCCGACACGATTTCGCCGACCCCCCCTCCGATTTTTCTGGCAAGTAAATTTTTGAGCAAATTTTTGTAATTTTTTACAATTTCAGACACAAAAATTGCCAAAATCGCCTGCAAAACAGCACCTTTATTTTTGGCGAATTGTAGCCCAAAAATTGCGATTTTTTCGATTTTTGACCGTTTTTTAGTGCCTTACCCCCCTCACAATAATTTGGCTCAGACCCCCCCCCGGCCGGCGCCAGACCCTCCTCCCAACCCCCCTCCCCCCATCGCGGATGACCTGTTACATGTACTGTATGTATAACCCTATTTGTTTTGTTTGCTTGATAGCCGAAATACGCTAGATTTACCAAACTTGTGACTGTAAAAACTTGTGACTTGGTTGTCATCATTTTCCAAACCCCCCCTCTAAAATCGAAAAAATGACGTCACTTTTTTCCAACCCCCCCCCTCCCCCGAATTTGCAAAAATTTCTGCATTCAAATGAGCAAATTTTGGGACAGTAGTTCTTAGATTCTTCTACTACTTATTCTTCTAAATTCCTCTAGATCTTCCCGTATTCAGAAACAGTTTGTTTTAAGAAGACTTCCCGTTATTTTTAAGAAAATCATAGAAAAAAATTCGAAAATCTGCTAATTTATCACAATTCAGTGAAAAAGCCATCGACACAGTTAATATGAACTACATGTATTGAAAACAGTAAGGTATCCAAGCAAGGTAAGTGTACGTACACCTTTTTTGGTGCAGGTAGAAAGAAAAAACCTGTCAAAAATATGAAACACTTTACTAAAGGTATCTAAATAAAGCCCTCCTGTGCATGGTGCCTCTTTTCACGGCCTGGCCTGGAATATCAAATTTCGAGTCCGCCCAAATGACATTTTGCCGCCGGACGGCCTGGCCCGTTTCGGGAGAGATAAAATTTTCCCGTATTTAGAAACAGTTTGTTATAAGAAGATTTCCGGTTATTTTTAAGAAAATCAAAGTAAGAAATTCGAAAACCTACTAATTTATCACAATTCAGTGAAAAAGCCATGGCCGACGCGGTTATTATCCTTTCTGGTGAAGGAACTAAGAAAAAGACGTGTCAAAAATAAGAGAAAACGAAAAAATTCATTACAAAAGGCATCAAAATTAGAGCCCTGCACGGGGTGAAACGCCCAGAACGCCTCTTTTCACAGCCTGGCCTGGAATATCAAATTTCGACTCCGCCCGGTTGACATTTGGCGCCGGACGGCCCGACCCGTTCTGGGAGAGGTAAAATCGCCGAAGTATCTTGCAAAATCACTTGTGCAAGTACTACGCACAGTACGTACAAAAGAAACATTTCTAATGACGCAACAAATCTAAACATACAAGTGATTTAAAGAAAAGCTTGTTTTGGCTAAAAGCACAACCTAGATTTTAAAAAGTAACTCTATCCATCCCAGGCAGCCTCCAACCGGAACAACCAAGCCAAAATTCTCTACCGAGCGCCTATGCAGGGCTGTAATGAGGACAAGAATACGTTTTAAATGCATTTTTTAAAGTTAGTTTTTCAAAACTTTCTCGCACTTGTTGGTCAGAATCCAACCAGGCCTCCTCACACTACTAAAACTGTTAATTTTAACCTAAGAATGCCTTTCAAATGCGTTTTTGAAGGCTAATTTCTCAAAATTTCCCTATGAGGCAAAAGTGACGTCATCTTTGGCCGAACCCCCCCTCCCCCCTTGTCATCGGTTGTCATCATTTGGCAAACCCCCCCCTCCCCCCCTAACCGATGACGTCATTTTTGCACAGCCCCAAAGTTATTTTCCAAGATAACAGAAAAAAAATTTTAACAATCGCTTTTTATTTGCAGAATTCAACGAAATAGCGTGGGTTTTATTACGAAATGCACTAATTTCATGTTTTAGAGTAGTAATTTGATTTTAAAACAACAAAAAATGCAATAATAAAAGTTGCCTGAAATGGTACCAGTATTTTTTGCCAAAAACAGCTAAGTTATGCCAGGAAAATGCTTGTAAGGCTTCTATTAACGTAAATTCAAAGATTTGAAGCGAATTTAACCAGTTATTGTGCCTATTTCCTTTAAAAACTTGCTTGAGTTTTTTCCGCATTTTAGTTTTCTTCTGAGCCTCTAGGAAAAAACCGGGTTTTTTTTCGGGAAAAAAAACGAAAAAAAAACCGAGGAAATAAAACGACCCAACAGCCCTGCTGTAAAATAATACATACAGGAAATATACAAACCATTTGTATATCAGACTGTTCGTATTGAATATTGCGTCAGTCATCTGTTTGTATATACAGTATAGATCAAAAAAATGTCCCATCGCTTTTTCGGCCTTCACTCAAACGTTTCGTTCTCAGTCACTTCTTTACCGATTTGGCTCAAATTTTCAGCAAAAATTAACAACATGGTTGGCTAAATATTCTGCAAGTTTAGTGCCAAAATTCCGACTCATACTGAATTTTATGACCGAAAACTAGAATCGAGGGTGGTCCACGCAAATTTAGTTTGTTTCGGCAAGTACAGTAAAGATCTGAAACTTGCAGAATGATTACGCTTGGCTACCAAGCATAACATACTAAGCGGGCAGTTCTGTAGCTCAAAGGGCACTAAAATGGGGGAATTTCAAAAACATGAGTGAAAATCCCATAGTTAAGAAATGTGCACCTTCTAGAATCAAAGCACTGAATCTGTTGTTAATCAACATAGATTGTAGCAGGAAGTTCGACAAATAAATGAACCTGATATTTAAGCTCTGTTCCACACCATAGTAACCATCCCTGCAGCGTTTTTTGAAAAATTGAAAATCTTTAGAATCGTCATTTTTCCGGTTTTACAAAGAAAAGTCATATTTCGTTTTTTTTTTTTTTTTTTTCATGTTTTTGAAATTCCCCATTTTAGTGCCCTTTGAGCTACAGGGCTGCCTGCTTAGTATGTTATGCCCAATAGCAACACCTAATCATTCCTGCAAGTTTGCAGGACTGTACTCCTTGTGTTACTGAAAAAAACTAAATTTACGTGGACCACCCTCATTCCTAGTTTTCGGGTCACAAAACCAGTATGAGTGGGAACCTTGGCACCACACTTGCAGAATATTTAGCCAACCATGCTGTTAATTTTTGCTGAAAATTTGAGCAAAATCGGTAAAGAAGTGACTGAGAACGAAACGTTTGAGTGAAGGCCGAAAAAGCGATGGGACATTGCATTGTGATTGTGTGCGCTAGATGTCTCCCTACCACTTTAATTCATCTCTTTGCTTCTTCCCTATATGACCTTCTCCCCTGTCTTGAACTCGGGACCCTTTCAACATTGCATTGCATTGTGCGCCAGAGTGCCCTCCACCATTTTAGATTCATCTCTTTGCTTCTTCCCTATATGACCTTCTCCCCCGTCTTAACCTCGACCCTTTCAACATTGCATTGTGATTTGCAGCTATAGGAGTGCTCTCCACCATTTTAGATTCATCTCTTTGCTTCTTCCCTATATGACCTTCTCCCCCATCTTTAACCTCGACCCTTTCAACATCGCATTGTGATTGTGTGCGCTAGAGTGCCCTCCACCATTTTAGATTCATCTCTTTGCTTCTTCCCTATATGACCTTCTCCCCCGTCTTTAACCTCGACCTCTTTCAACATTGCATTGTGATTGTGTGCGCTAGAGTGCCCTCCACCATTTCAGATTCATCTCTTTGCTTCTTCCCTATATGACCTTCTTCCCTGCATCTTCTTACTTCTGGGCCCGAGATGTCTCTCTCACTTCCCATTCTCACATGGAATTGCTCCAGCCGATCTGCTGAACTCCACATCGTCTCCATGACTCAGAAGTTGATACGTTCTGCTGCAAGAAGTCCGCCTGCCTTCTGATCGCCTTCCCAGGCCACCAACGTCTTCCATGCTCCTCATCTTCCACCTGGGATAGTGGGGTAGTCACCTTGATCAAGCCCATGCACTCTGCAGAGCCTCTTCTTTCCTTTGATGTATCCGGAGAGACCACTAGAATATCTCATTGTCAAACTGTATCTCCACAACCTCTCCTTACACCTGGTCAACATCTACAACCCTCCCTACCACAACCACTTCGACCCCTAGTTTCTACATGCCCAGCCCAACGTCCTCATTGGAGAAGACTTCAACGCATATCACCCCCACTGGGCTACTCTGGGTCCCAACCACGCAGGACAAACCCTCGCCAACTTCACTCAACACTCTGATTTCACTCTCCTACTGGATGCCCCAGTTCAACCCACTCTTCTGCATCATGGCTCTGGCACCTACCTCTACTCGCTCAGACCACTTCATTCTCTCCCACCCTTTCCGACCTCACTGGTCTCTTTCTTACCCATGCCCTCGGTGCTCTACCATACTCTCATAATGTACTTGTTGGCACATAATCGACTGCTAATTGCAGATGCCTGTGGCGGGAAATCACAAACAAACAAACAAACAAAGAGCTCAATAGTCAGGAAGCAAGCTCCTTAATAACAATTTCAACTATCTTTCAAGAATATATTTGTCTTTCGTTCAATAAAGATTCATTCACATCGATTGAGATTTACGGATGCTACAGCAAAAAATCTGCTGGGTTGTTTTTGGCACCCCTGAAGGAATCGATTTCCTCTCCTTAAAAACTCGACAGCAGATAATTCAGAAAACACTAATGTACAGGGTGTGCCAAAAAAAAACAACCCAGCAGATTTTTCGCTGTAGCAACCGCAAATCTCAACCGATTTGAATGAATCCTTTGTTAAATGAAAGATAAATAAATCCGTAAAAGATTGCTGAAATTTTCATTAATGTACTCTGTTTAGTTCCTGAGATATTGGCTCTGAAAATAAAAAACAGTGATTTTGGCAGTGAACAAGAGGGATTTTTTTATTATTCTGCACTTCGTAATAAAACGGATTTCTGCTACTGCTAGGGGCTATTGGAGGCTTTGACACAGAAACTCGGTTTACTTCAACACTAAAGTATTATCAGCCCCAGCAGTAGGAATCTGCTTTATTATGAAATGCAACGGAATCGCTCTTGTTCTTTGCCAAAATCTGTTTCGACTTAGTAGGCAAATATCTCAAGAACTAAACTGTGAATCTCAATAAAAATTGCACCAATCTTTGAAGAATTTATCAGTCTTTCATTCAAAAAAGGTTTCATTCAAATCGGTTCCGATTCATGGTTGCAAAAGTAAAAAAATCTGCTGGGTTGTTCTTTATCACTCTTGTTCATTGCCAAAATCTCTGTTTTGATTTTGAGGAAAAATATCTCAGGAACTAAGAAGGCTATCTTATTAAGCGGTACATCAATCTTTCATGGATTTATTTATCTTTCATTTAAAAAAGGATTCATTTAAATCGGTTGAAATTTGCGGTTGCTACAGCAAAAACTCTGCTGGGTTGTTTTTTTTTGGCACACCCTGTATATCTTAGGCTAAATTCAGCTATTTCTCCACAAAATTTCCATAGTTTGAATAAAATAAAAATTTTTCTAAGTGAGCCCTCAAAGTAGCATTTTAAAAAGGGTTTTTTGAAAAAATGCCTAACAACACCAGGCCCCAGTACTAACAAACTGAATCAGAAATCACTAATTTTTAGCTTAATATTCGCTTGAAAAGCTTTTGGACTTTTGGAAACCGAATTTGGCGTTTCCGCTGATGATATTTAAGAGAAATCGGTGTTTTTGGAAGCCCTTTTTGTCATTTTTTGCTTGTTTTTAGCTTTAAAATGCTATTTGGCAGCTTAAAATAGCGATTTTTAGCCTTCTTACTGAAAAAACGTGCTAAAAACGCATTTCCAGGCGTTTTGGAGAGTTTGAGTCCCCCTCTCTCTGGGCGAAACTAGGGATGGGACCGGTATAAAAATACCGTATAGTATTTTCGATACCGTATACCGTATAGTATGCTGCAAACGCTTTAAAACACCCCGTTACGCTAGCATATCGCCAAGTTCTGGTCAAAAACATAAATTATTTTTTGTGGTCGACCTTTCCTGTGAAAAACACGGCTATTTTTGATTGTGATCTGTTTTGTAAGTAGTACTGTCTGTTTATTTAAAGATTTGAAGCTGAGCCGACAATATATATTGAATTTATTTTTAATTATGTCTATTGTAAATATTAATTGTATTTTGGCTGGACAGAGTTGCTTCCACTTAAAATTAGTGAAATGCTAACCAAAGATAAGTTGACTTTATTCAAAAGCAAAATTGCAGGTTTCTCAACATTTGACAAGTACCTGTTTATCACATTTTTCCATTTTTAGGAAGTTAAAAAAGTGCCATAAAAGTAGATTTATGTGTTTTTCTAACCGATTACATTGTTTACAAAACCAAAAAACGGTACTGGCACCTTTAAAAGCGCGAAAATGACATGAATTTACTGAAAAAATCTGGCTGATTCAGTTTTAACAACTATACGTATTATACGGTATAAAAAATACCGTATACCGTATAATACCGTTTAGCCAAAAATACCGCATAATACCGTATGATACCGTATAATACCGTATACCGGTCCCCATCCCTAGAAACACCACGACCCTCCACACGCCACCCCAGACGTTTTGTTAAATGTATGGCGAACACCAATCCTAAGGTAGATACCCGGCCGGGTGTACCATCCAAGCATGGTGTAAATGTTGGTATAAGTACCCAAGTGTGCGGACAGAACTTTTCAAAATCCGGTCTGAACTGTTTGCACTTGGATTCGTCACTGTCGTTTAAGCTCAAGCACTCCCAGAATTTATCGCGTGCTGCCCAGCACTTCTGACGTTCGGATTTGGTCAAAGGTGGTGGACCGTGTCCGCTCATTGATTGACCAGCTCTTTTTAACTCTCCGATGCACCAACAAACAAACAAACACAAAACTTTTCGTCTTCTTTCTTTCTTTCTTTAAGGCGGTTAAATAAAAAGCAGTAAAAAAGTAAAAACAAAGAGTAGACAGAACAGTGGCTGTCGGATAGCAGATATACCTAATGCGCGTTATTACAGCAACCCGGGAGTTTCGGAAGCCAGCCAGACAGATAGTCAGTAGCCGGGGTTTTTTCGTAAAAATGCTCATGGGCGTGTATTTAGTTTTGGCACTTTCAATTCAATTGTAATCGGATCAGGCTGGTGGCGAAAAATCAGATGACGAATCACGGGGGTAGCGAAATGGACCTCGAGTGTGATCGTAGGCCGTAAGGCCCCCTGCAAATCGGACAAATCGGATCGGATCGGATGATCATAATTAATTAATTGTAAAGTAACGAGTTCATCGATAAATATCGATTACCCCTAGAGACGCATCATAGAGGGCACGCTCCGGACCGGAGGGCCTGTTTTCCAAATTATAAAAATACCTCTAGGGGAGGGGGACATCAGTATAGGGCACGTTCCGGGGTCGTATAGTCTTAACAAAGTTAATTAATTGATATATAGTCCATTTCTGACCTTCCCTGATTTCCCCCAGCTACAATTAACCCTTATAATCTAAATTATAAGCATTCGGGGGCGGCTGTTTGGAATTATTTATTTCTGTAGATCAGCGTTATTTGGAAATGGCAACTACGCTCTGGCTGAGCGATGCCTTTCTCTGATTTGAAATTTTGTCACTGCTTTTTCAACAAAATCTGATAATAATGTGTTTGTTTAGTGAACCAATTGTTTTCCGCCCGAATTTTTGAGGTTTTTAACCTATTTTTTTTTTCACCATACTTTTTATCTCTTCCAGAACAAAATCTTTTATCTGAATGAATAACCGCCCATGGGCGTCTGTTTGGAAAGGCTTTCCAAATAATCGCTCAGGGGGCCGCTATGCTATTTTGGAGGGCGTTTATACGGAAAACCCCGGTACTACCTACGGCAAAACTATTTAGTATCAATTTTTACTCTATACAGAAACCAGAGGACAAACGGTGCTCATTAGAGGAGCTGAAAAGTTGGCCACGTAACCAAATCCATAC
>JASANB010001574.1:0-15000 GCA_030248155.1 Sabatieria punctata
ATGTGCTGTTAAGTGCTTGATTGCGTAAGGTAATGTATCACATCATACATATGGATGGGCTGAAAATGTGAAGGAGTCTGAGTTTTTAGGGAGGGATAGGCTGATTACCCACAACAGTCACCCAAATTTGGGGTGTGCTAGGTGCCGACGCGACAATATGGTATGACTTGTGCTGATTATGAAGCCATACATGGCATGGCAACAAGAGGTAGCATAATGATTGCATTGTCGTGTCTGTCAAAAAACGCCTGTTTCAATTTTTCCACATAGTGCTTGTAAAAATCTGATTTGCGCATAAAATCTAGTCAGTCTGACAGTTGGATTAGTTCGAGTCAGTCAGTGAAAAGCCAGCTGCTGGCCGGTCCCCGCGGGCCACATTTAGTACTGCCAAGTTTGAGAAATTTCTCTAGACGAGCAAACATCCGCTGCGCTTCGATCAGCGCGCAAACAGAGCACAGTGCGCGTCTTCTAACCACATAATCTGCTTCGGACGGTCTGTTTTAACTGCTGTCTATTTCTCGGCGCCGGCCTCTCATGAAGGTTGGACTTGTCATATTTGGTTTAATAATATTGGGCTCGAGGCCAAGGTCGTGTACCGGCAATAGTTCGGCCCTATGTTTTACGCCAGAATATCTAACGAGTCGTCCAAGCGGGGGGCCGAGTTCCGATTTCCGCCCAACCGCTCGCTCACGCACGCCAAACGGCTGCTCTGCTGGCTGGCTGGCTGACAGATTTTAACTGGTTGAGGAGGCCAATCGAGGTCGGGCGGCCGGCCCAGCCATTTTTGATCGGACACCAATTCTAGTCAGGTTTTGCACGAACCACCATAATTGGCGTTGGCTGGGCTGCGATGCTTAAGCTGTGCAAACTGTTTGACCGATCCAACAACGCCGCCAGTACCAACGGCCGCTGTGTTGGCGCCAGAACGATTTTGTGTCATCTCAAGGCAAACCACGTATATGGAGTTTTATCTATTGGACTGCTTTGGAGGGAAGGTCTCTGTCGTAAACTAACTGACTAAACGCCTCTCTCAATTCTCACCCGCTTTCTGCATCTGCGCAGTATCTTTTTTTCAATAATCCTAAGTCTGACTGTTTGTTCACGAACGTTCCTAGACAATCTACTGTACAGGGTGGCCCATTTCATACATGGGCCGGAAAAATCCTGAGGGGGTAGGCGGGTCTGGAGACCTCGGGGGGGGGGGGGTCCCGAAAAAAGGCCAATTCTGCCTTAAATAGCAAAAATTTCCTCCCTCCGGGAGGAGTGGGGGAGGGGGGGGTATGGCCGTCCGAGGGGGAGAGGTATACCCCCTTACCCCCCGCCCATGTATGGCCCATTTATCTATAATCAGTTTCGTCTTGCTGTATCTTTTGCGTTCACCAATTAGTTCCGCTGAAATGAAATTTTAACACAACATGCACAAATCCTCAGAATTCTTACGCTCAAACATTTGGCCAAGTCGGTCACTTCAACCACTAGTTATGCACTTCGACGTGTCCGCCGTCAAAGTGAACATGCGGAAGTGGTTGAAGCAATAGACCAGCCTAATGTTTGAGCGTAAGATTTCTGAGAATTTGTGCATGTTGTGTTAAAATTTCAGCTGAATTGTTTGGTGAACGCAAAAGGTACAGGAAGCCGAAACCGACGATATTGTAGATAAATGAGCCACCCTCTGTTCTGTACCTTTTTTGTTTTGGTGTCTCTGACTCAAATATACATTCGCTTACAGTCAGTCAGACACTTAACGACTTTGGTGGTGGCACCATGTTTGCTACCGCCAGTACGTGGGCGTTTATGGTAGTGATACAATAATGGTGCCAGTTAGCCTAAAGTACCTGTACCTTTTTATGGCCGTTATATTGATAAGTACCTCACTGTAGTCGTAGTGGTAAATAGTAAAATACTCTTGGAGCTGAGGAGAAAACAGGTTCGCAAACGTCGTTGGTCTTTTAAGCTAATGATTCGAAAAGTGGGTTTTGCTAAAAGATCGGACTTTTTCAAGCTTCGAAGTGTCTACGGGCTCAGTCAGACAGACCAACAACAGTTTAGCGACAAAAATGATGCATACATGCATTTTCTCTCCGCCCACCCTCCCAATTTCCTGTCGATGATTTTATTGAAAATAAAATCTCCAGATTACTGTCGCTAAGCTGCACTATTTACCTTTCAGGCTCGTTTGGACGCCACAGCGGCTCTAAGCGCCAGTGAGCATGCCAGCGATCGGGTATGGCTGGCGCACAAAGCTGGCTACGCAGCCGCTTACCTGCTCGGTCAGGAGGCCGAGGCCGAGGGCAAAGTCAAAATTAAACTGGAAGCTAACGACGAGCAGATGGTAGTCGACTCGGACGATGTGGAAAAGGTGACCAAGAATTGTTCTTTCGCAGCAAAAAACGTGCATTCTAGGCCAACCCGAAGGAACTGGATCGTGCCGAAGATCTGGGCCACTTACTCTACCTAAATGAAAGCTCAGTGTTGCACCTGCTTCGCACGCGATACGGCAGCAATCTGGTGCACACCTATGCAGGCTCGCAGAGTACTCTGATCGTTAACCCGGTCCATCCGCTCTCCTTCTACCACGAGAAGATTGTGCACATGTTCAAAGGATGCAAGCGAGAGGACATGCCGCCGCACATTTACGCCGTCGCTCAGACCGTCTACAGAGCTATGCAGGCCACCGGCAGATCGCAGTCTATGGTCTTCACCGGTCGGTCGGGCAGCGGAAAGACCACGCAACTGAGACATTTCTTCAATTATCTCTGTCTGGTGGCCGGCTCGTCTGGGAAGTTGGTGACTAGTAAGTTTTTTTTCGATTGCTTGACTGCTACCAGCTATAGATGTACTCACGAATCGCCAAGTCGTCTTACAGTAACGACAGGTATTGCATGTGGGTACAATAGTAAAACGGTGAAAAAGGGAAGACAGTAGCTCTTCCAATACTGTTTTCATGGGACATTCACCGTACACAAAACAACTAAATAAATAAAAGTTGTGCCTTTCAATGTAAAAAGTTGAAACAGACAGACAGTTTTCAGTTGAGAAGTTGAACTCAATCCACAGCATCCTCGAAGCGTTCGGCAACTGTCGCACTCAGCAGAATCAAAACGCCTCTCGTTTCGCCACCGTAATCACGCTCGATTTCGACCATTGCAGTCAAATATCTGCCGGATCGGTGCAGGTGAGTGGTCTGTCTCTATTACTCAAAACTAACTGGCCTGCCATCTAAATTCAAGGTCATCTGCTGATTGAGCGTTGACATTACGTTTTGTAGGCTTTGTTGCTCGAGTCCTACCGAGTGGTGCGGCCGCCGGAGCGCGAGTCTAACTTCCACGTACTGTCATACTTCTGGGAGAGCCTAGACGAGAGCGCTAGAAAAGAGTTGCACCTGGACACAATCAAAAGCACCGGTCCGATCTTGACCCCGCTGCAAAGTTCGGCCGACAAAGAAGCGGCGCGCACCGCCTGGAACCGTCTGTTGTCGGCGTTCGCCTACTTGAACGTGAACGCGAGTGAAATTAAGACGATCTGTTGTCTGTTGGCCGCAGTTCTTCATCTGAACGCCGCACAAGCGGTGTCAGGCGTGGCCAGCAGCAGGTCGCAGTTTCTGGTGGCGTCGCACGCGCAGCACGCCGCTAGTTTGTTGGGCGTCTCCTACGAAGATCTTCATCGCACAGTTTTTCACTCGCAGACGCAGACCAATGAACAGAGAAAAAGCAGTGGTACTGTGGCTAGAAAGTAATGCCTAGTTTGTTTTTGCTAGAGTGCGGACTGGTATTGGGGGTACGATCCGATCCGATTTGCGAGGGCCTTACGGCCTGCGATCAGACTCGTGGTCCATTTCGCGACCCCCGTGATTTGTCATCTCGGACCCTTTTTTCACTGCCAGCCGCTCCAAGCCATGCTGCTGGGTGCTGGTCACCAGGAGGGCGGCCGGCGTGTTGATGCCATGATGCTGACAGCTCCCGACGGCCGCCGGTGCCCCATATTCCAGAGGGCTCCCGGCATAGTTGGTTTCTCAGACAGCTTCTGACATCGTAGATCTTCTTCCCAACGCGGCATGCTTTGTGGAGTTGCTTCGGTGCAACGGCAGATCCAGTCCGTTCCCGTTTTACCTACTCGCTGTCACCAGCTTTCGGTGGCCTGGGTGGAGCTTTGCGCCGACGACCAACTCTTTGCGGAAAGAAACTTGCCGCGCCGAGAGGATGAGCGCACGACGTCGCACATAGTGGCTATGCGGCCTAAAGCACTACACCAACTGTGCTGGTGGTATTGGGGGATTTTTGAGCCTGATTGAGAGCTCAAAACATCTTTAAAGTGCAAACCATGATTAGCTGTAGGAAGTATTTTTGCGTCAATCAACTATAAAAGGTTAGTAGAATTAGACGACAATTTCTTATAGTAACACTCCAGCTTTCTTCTTATCTAAAAGAAACTATTTTTTGGGTTTCCATTGGTACAGAATGTGTCTATTCACTGAATTACGTTGTTTTACCTAGCTCAGCAAGTATTGGGTCAGTGTCAGTTGTTGGCTAATCATTTAAAAAGGTTTGCAAGTTTCAAAACGCAGAGAGTGACTTTGCAGGACTCCGGAGAAGCAAAAACTGAACCTGCGCGCTAGTTTGGGCGGCGCCGGCATGAGCATTACCGATCGCGTGGGAGACGGCGAAGAAGCACTGGCGGCGTTTATCGTCGGTTTGTACAGAGAAACGTTCAACATGGTCGTCTCGCTGATAAACAGGTGTGTGTCTGTCACTTTGGCTTGCGATAGTAGTGTAAGCGGCGCTGAGCCAGCGCTGTGGTGGGCCGTGCCTTCAGTGACTTGCACTAAATCTAAACAACCGATGCGCAGAGATACAAGCTAGTGGGGAGTGTATATGTACAGACGTTTCAACAAATCAGTATCCAAATAGAGATGTGCTTGAGTTAAGGAGTTAGGAAAGTGTATTCATACTAGAGCGCGTAGTCAGGGTATCCTACTTCCTGCATTTTGCAGTTCCGATGTCCAGTTCGTTTGAATAAAAGTTTACTAATAATAATAAGACAGTCAGGTACTTATCGCCGTTTATGGTACCGGTACCCCATGGCCATGGGTGCCGGTACCATATGACGGTACGGTATATGGTGCCGGTGATACCACTACCATATATGGTACGAAATCTGAACAGAGTGGTACCATAATGGTACCGGTACCACAGTTGTTAGGGTCAAAACTTTAAAAAAAGACTTTATTTTTTTAAAAAAGCTTTTTTTTTGAAGGCTCAAAAAATTTTTTTTGAAAAATCAATATGCAAATTAAAGGGAAAAGTGGGAAAATTCACGTACATACATGCAATTTTTTGTAAATTCTTTGGAAGCAGCCAACATTTTATCCAGCAACCTGCGTAATACTTCTTTTGCATTGAGCCTAACAGCGACTGCGTCAGAAATTCTTCCTTAGGATTCACCTAGATGTGCCTCTAAAGACAATTTTCGGTGAAATTATGCAGTTACAGGCAGTGTTTAGAGCTGTATTGTCGTTTTCGACCAGGTTTCTCAACTGACTTAAGGTGCAAAAGTGGAAAATTTGTTGTAAGTATCTGTACTAGCATGCTGGACCCATTTAAGACGATTTTAAATTTTTAAAAAAAAAGCAAAAATTTTTGGCCTTCAAAAAATTTTTTTTAACAACTGTGATCGGTACAATGCGAAGGTAGGGGTACCACCACAGGGCCCGAACGTGGGGGTGCCATGTATGGTACCACTACCCTCCGTACCGGTGCCATACATATGGTACCGGCACCATAAACGGCGTTAAGTGCCTGACTGTAAGAGTCGAAAGATGTCGGTCGCCGACATTTCTGTCGGCCTGACATGTTTAGGTATGAACGCCGCGGTGACATCTTCCGCCGCCGACAAAGCTCGACAAAATGTTCTTCAATCAATAAATCGAAAAACTTTTTTTGTCGGTGGCCTTTTTATTAAATAATCATTCAGTGGTAGGCATTATCTTAAATGATATTGCTTTAATGCAAAACAATTAGAATAATGCAGGATAGGCATACATGTAACAGGTCATCCGCCGATGGGGGGGTTGGGGGGGTCTGGCGCCGGCCGGGGGGGTCTGAGCTAAAATTTAGGGGGAGGGGGGTGGGCACTAAAAAACGCTCAAAAATCGAGAAAAATCGCAATTTTTGGCCTAAAAATCGCCAAAAATCGCTAATTTGGGCTGAAATACAGCTAAAAAGTGCTGTTTTGCAGGCGATTTTGGCAATTTTTGTGTGTGAAAGTGCAAAAAATTGCAAAAATTTGCTCGAAAATTTACTTGCCAGAAAAATCGGAGGGGGGGGTCGGTGAAATCGTCTCGGGGGGGGGGGGTCCCCATCCAGGGGGGTCTGACCTAAGTCGGGTGGGGGGCAGACCCCCCTGTTACATGTATGAGGATAGGTTATGCCGTTCCATCCGTAGCCGACATTTTTCGACACGAGTACGAATGCGCCTTTGCCAAGCGTATAGAGGACCAGAATTTAGCGCCATTAGTTTCTGTTCATCTTTTTATTTATTGTTTTTCGTAAGAAAACCATATTTTAGAGCGCTTACCTCTAACTACCGAACGCTGACTTCGATAACGGTGGTCGACTGTCCGGGATTTCAAAATTCGACCGTGGTAACGGACCGGTCCGGGTCGACCCGACGCGCTGGCAACTTCTCCGATTTCTGCTTCAATTACGCTAACGAGAGACTGCACCAGATGTTTTATCAGGCCAGCTTTTCGAGTCACCTGGAGCTGTATCGTCAAGAGCAGGTGGAGGTGGAGTTTGAGGAGCCCTCTAATGGACCGCAGGCCTTGTGCGAAATAATGGACAAACCGTCTCAACAGGAGCTGGTACGTAGGTGCTTGTTTAATCCCAGGGTTCGTGCGGGACCTGGAAAGTCAGGGAGTCATGGAAAAGTCAGGGATTTTAAAAAAGGTCAGGGAATCAGGGAATAGTCAGGGAATTTGGTGTCTGGTCAGGGAAAAATTTGGTTGCAGCAGAAACATCTCGCCGCCAAATGGTCCTGTCAGAACTTTTCACAACACCCTTTTGAAGTTCGATTTTCTGACTTTATACTACTACTACTACTACTTAAACCGAAAATTTACCCTCGGAATACCGTTTAAATGCGTTTTACCAAGCCAATTTTTTTAAATTTTTTCAGATAGGTTGCAGTTTCCTCACCCTGGTTGGTCAGGGAATTTTGACTTTGGTCATGGAAAAGTCGGGGAAAGGTCAGGGAATTTTGCTAAGCAAAAGCCGCACGAACCCTGAATCCGTAATCGGCAAAGTAATCAGAATTGTATTGTGTGTTCTTCACAAAGAATTGTTTCCAATGTAGAGGTTAGTGTTCACCAAAACAAGTGAAGATTTCGAATGAGTGAATAGTGTTTGTTAATTTTGACGTTTACTGGTACTAATTAGTTCAAGTTTCGTTTCGTACATCAAAACAGAGCAACTCTACCGTATATACATAAATGGTGCTCGTAGTGACTGTGTTTTAAAGATTCACTCGACCAACATTGAACTGCGGAGTCAGGAAAAGCGAGGCTTATTGTGGCTGTTAGATGAGGAGTCGATATTTCCCGGAGCTACTGACGAGTCTTTCCTAGAACGAGTTTTCGTGCACTACGGCGACAGAAGTCAGTTCCCCCCTATAATGCACTTTTCTCCTTATACGGTAGTTGGTTTCAGAGGACGGGCTTTTGCGTAAGAGCAAGCACTACAACCATTTTGTCTTGCGTCACTGTCTGGGCACAAACCCCGTCACCTACAACGTAGTAGGCTGGCTCCGGTTGGCGCAAGAGAGCCCGGTGACGCGTGCCGTGTTGCCGCTGTTGCAAGATTCCACCAAGTACGTGCAATTTTTCTTAGAACTCATCTGAATGGTAAAGATTTAGGGACCCTCTTGCCTCGCTCTTTCTCAACTTACGAACCGGTGCCTTGCCGGGCTTTACAACCGGCGTCGATTCTTCTACTTCTCTGCGTCGAGCTACTACTGTGCTCAAGTCGCTGAACAATCCGCAGGCGCTGAAACGAAAGAGCTACTGCGCCATGACCAAAGTTCAGATGGTATGCGTAATAAGCGCTTGTCTTTTGCGCCATTCAATCTGAATTGTTGTTGTAGTGGAAAAGCGTTATTATTCCGTTCCAAATCGGACTAGTTTTGTTTCTGTTCTGTTCGCACTAGATTCTCTGTTTGTTTATCCGAGCGATGTGATGATTTTGACGACGGTCTTCTTAGCAGACTGCTGCTGACGCTTTCGTCATCTGACGCTCGTTATGTGTAAAAATCCTACTGTCTAAGTACTTATAACCCCGTTCAGACATGGGCTAGCATTTCGGCTGAGGGGGGCGGAAAGCCAAAAAGTCCGATTTTTGGCGAAAATCAGGGTTTTTGTCTTATTTTTCATTAAAATTAGCTATTCTGAGCTCATTTACGCCTATTCCAGGTATACAAAATTCTTCCCAAAAATTCCTGATTGGGGGTAGCGGCCGGCTGATGGGGGGTAGATCAGAGCCTGATGGGGGGCCAACCCCCTCAGCCCCTACTGGCACCATATAAGGTGACGGTACCACCGGTACCTCGGCTAGTGGCACCATGGTACCCCCACGTTCGGCCACTGTGGTGGTGCCATAATATGGTGACGGTACCATATAAGGTGCCGGTATCATAATATGGTAGCCCTACCTTGACATTTATACCTGTACCGGTACCATGGTACCGCTCTGTTCAGATTTCGTACCATATGGTTGTGGTACCATATGCATACATGTAACGGGGGGGTCTGCCCCCCACCCGACTTTGGCCACACCCCCTCGGATGGGCCCCCCCCCCCCCCCCGAGACGATTTCACCGACCCCCCCCCCTCCGATTTTTCTGGCAAGTAAATTTTCGAGCAAATTTTTGCAATTTTTTACAATTTCACACACAAAAATTGCCAAAATCGCCTGCAAAACAGCACTTTTTAGCTGTGTTTCAGCCCAAATTAGCGATTTTTGGCAATTTTTAGCCAAAAAATAGCGATTTTTTCAATTTTTGAGCGTTTTTTAGTGCCCACCCCCTCCCCCAAAATTTTGGCTCAGACCCCCCCGGCCGGCGCCAGACCCCCCCAACCCCCCCTCCCCCCATCGGCGGATGACCTGTTACATGTATGACCATATGGTACCACCACAGTCCCTGAACGTGGGGGTACCATATGGTGCCGCTAGCCTAGGTACCGGTACCACAATATATGCCGGCACCTTATATGGTGCCAGTACCATAAACGGCGTTAAATGCCTGACTGTATAAGCGTGAAAAACTTTTTTCACCCAGTTTAGCTGAGTGACGGCTTAGCAAGAAATCTTGTTGACGCGTTAGCAGGCCAACTTTTTGTTGACTCAACCGGCCGGGCACGTGTGTTTTGTTTTGTGATTAGCAAAAACCGCCGTCGCTCACTCAGCCTCACTCGATTCGATCACTCTTACAATGTCTCTGCCGCTTCAGGATTGGATCGTGGAGACGGTGCGACGGACCGGACGCACCTACTTCGTGCACTGCATGCTGCCGCAGAGTCAGGCCGGTGTGGGAGTGGTGGAACGAGCTGCTGAGGACGTCGAAAACGCGCTCATCAATGTGCCTCTCTTGCGCACTCAGCTCAGAGGAATTCAGTTACTGGAGAGCGTACGACTGAACAAAATTGGTACTACTCGGTGTTGAGACAGATTGTCTTGTACTGTTACACAATGTTTAAGAGAAATCTGTGACTCATACATGGGCCGCAAAAATCCGGAGGGGGGTGGGGGGGTTGAGACCTCGGGGGGGGGGTCCCCCGGAAAAAGGCCTAAAAACGCCTATTTTGCCTTAAATAAGCGAAAATTTCCTCCCTCCGGGAGGGGGGGTGGGGGAGGGGGGTGGGGGAGGGGGGTATGGCCGGCCGAGGGGGGGTTGGCCGACCGAGGGGGAGGGGTATACCCCCTAACCCCCCCCGGCCCATGTATGCTGTGACTATAGAAATAGTTTTAATAGCTTTTTCTAGACTAGTAGTGCTAACTGGTATTGTGATGTTTCCGGATAATGGGATTGGGTAGACCTTTAAAAATGGTCTGTGATTAGCTTTAGGAAACAACTAAAACATAGCAGGGTTTATGTCATAATTTCAACTAAAACATAGCAGAGTTTATGTCATAATTTCAACTAAAACATAGCAGGGTTTATGTCATAATTTCTTAGAGTAATCTGGTCGCAGTTTTTTGTCTAAAAAGCTAATCTTTTGCCATTTCTAACTACACAAAATGTAATAATACTTTCACTGAAATACGATGAGCAACTATTTTCGGCATTCTTCGTACTCTAGTTTTAATTTTTGTCTACCCAATAGCTTCAGACGTCAACTGTTGTAGCCGCCACAACTTTCAGGCTTTCCGGAGCGAATGCCATTCGCTGAGTTTAAGCGTCGCTTTGACTGTCTGGCGCCGGACCAGTCGACCGGTTCGGCAATGTTGGACGATCGCCGGGCTGCGCAAGATCTACTGGAAAGGCTGGAGGTGGACAAAAATCAGTACCGGCTGGGATTGAGCCAGGTCTTGTTAGATTTGCTTTTAAAATTCCTAATTAATTAATTACAGGTGCTGTTGAGAAGCGAGATTTTGTGTCAGTTGCAAGACAGACGCGACGAAAAGTTGGCCGGTCTGATCTCAGCCTTCCAGGCGCACTGTCGTTGTTGGATCGCCAGAAAGCAACTCGAGAAACGAAAGGTGGCTCTAATTGGTGTGGGTCGACTATTATTTGGCAGAAGTGCTTCAGGTGCAAACTCTAGCCATGAAGTGCATTCAGCGAAATATCAGCAAGTACATGATCGTCAGGTCGTGGCCCTGGTGGCGTCTCTACACCAGAGTGTTGCCGTTGCTTAACGTGCACAGAACTGATGAGGAATTGCGATCGAGAGCGGTACTGGTTTGCCTTTCTTTTCTCTACTGCTTTTTGAGCTCCGTCTAGTTCTTCGAACACAATTCTGAAAGGGTTAAGAGAGATGACTTTATAAAGTATGTAGTTTAGGAAGAAATCGAAGCGTTGCGAGCTAAGGCGGACCGTCTGGAAAAATTATGCGCTGAACTGCGTCACAACTGCGATCGGTTGGAGGCCAAGTAAGCGAACTTTTGGCAGTCAGTCAGTCAGGTGTTGGTTGCTCGGCCGTTTGGCTGACATTTGTTCGGCTCCTGCTAATTGTGTTATTATTGCTGTTACCTCTACCTGCAGGTTGAGCTCGGCGCAGGCAGAGCTGGCCGAGGAGCGAGCGGCGGCCGGGCAGACCAGCGACGCCTTGGAACAGGAGAACACAGAACGTCTGCGAATAGAGAAGGAATTCGCCGAACTGAAGACTAGACTGACTGGCGCCGAAAGGAAAGGGCAGAGATTAGAGCTGGAAGTGATGGAGTACAAAAACCTCAAGTCGGTGCTACCCGAGGACGAATCGAATGAAGGTGAGAACCATTGATTTATACCTTGATTGCAGGCCCGGTCGGTCGGTCGGTCGGTTGTTGTTGTTGTTAGTAGCCAAACACCGCCGACTTCCGAGATCAATCAAGGCTCAACCCCAGGAAGGACGCTACGTCCTAGGGCTGCTCCACAGGTCGCATAGAGTGAGGTCATACCATAATATGGTACCCACCCGTTCGGGGCCTGTGGTGGTATATATAGTGTCGGCATACATGTAACAGGTCATCCGCCGAAAGGGGAGGGGGGTTGGGGGGTCTGTCGCCGGCCGGGGGGGGGCTCAGCCAAAATTTTGGGAGGGGGGTTGGGCACTAAAAAACGCTCAAAAATCTAAAGGATCGCAATTTTTTGGCTAAAAATCGCCAAAAATCGCTGATTTGGGCTGAAATACAGCTAAAAAGTGCTGTTTTGCAGGCGATTTTGACAATTTTTGTGTCTGAAATTGTAAAAAAATTGCAAAAATTTGCTCAAAAATTTACTTGCCAGAAAAATCGGAGGGGGGGGTCGGCGAAATCGTCTCGGAGGGGGGGGGTCTGGTCTAAGTCGGGTGGGGGGCAGACCCCCCTGTTACATGTATGAGTGTCGGTACCATAAACGGCGTTAAGTGCCTGACTGTAATATGGCAAAAAGGGCTTCTAAAGAGACAACCGATTTCTCTTTAGTATCAGGAGCGGATAAATTTTGTCAGAAACAGTACAAAACGGTACTATTTTCCGTAAAAATGACGAAAATGAGCTTATTTTGCGGCAAATCGAATTTTTAAGCTACCCCCTCAGTTTCGCTCAGGCGCTCCTACCCCCTCATGAATTTAAAATTATACCCCTACCCTCAGCCGAAAAGCTAGCCCATGTCAGGTTATTCCGTGAACCCGTTTGGAAGTTGTGGCACCGTTGAACACAAATCTGTAGAGTTTTTACGATCAAACAATGGTCGTAGTTGAGCTGAGCAAGTGTTGTCCTGTCTTCCTTGGAAGTTCCTTCTCTTCATCGCAGATGGTGTCAGTCAGTCAATTCTCAGCTGCGGGTGAGCTTTGCGGAAGGCCCGTTTTGTTTGTCTTCTTTTTTGTTTTTTTTGCTTGTTCGTTTGTCAGTCACTTAGTCGGTCGGCCCGTCGGTTGGTCTATCACTTAGTCAGTCGATACTTGTGTGAAGATACCTGGGCGTTTGGAATAGAACAGAGACATTGCAAACGAAATCAGATCAGCGGCGTCTGTGGCTGCTGCAGAAACAGGCCAGAGTGTGGTTTCATTCATTGATTGAGGAGGGGCTGCCGCCGGGCGTCTAGATTTACTATGACCAGTCAAAAACATTAGTCGGTGGGGCCGGGCGCCGGGCACGCGAGTGTCGCGTGGCGTGGCCGCTAAATCTAAATCCCATTTGCATTCATGTCAGTGTCGGTATCGGCTGGTTCTCTGTTGTCAGATAGCGGCCTCAAAGACAAATTCAATGAACTCAAACGACAGCTGGAAACCGAACGCAAACAACACCAGCACGAGAAGAGAGAGGAACAGGAACACCACCAGCAGACCAAGCGACAGATGGACAGAAAGGTCAGTTACACACGAGTGTAAAAGGAAAAGCTTAGGTGTAGACACAGAAGTCGTTAGTTAAGGTGTGATTGCATTTTCTTACAACGACGCTTTCAGTTATCAGAGAGTCAGAAAGAAGTGCAGCAGATGCAGGAGACGGCGGCCGGTCATAAACGCAAGGCGCAGCGAGCCACCGAAGAGTTGCAAGACGTGCGTCTGCACTTGCAGCAAGTCACCGCCAGAAACAACGAGCTCGAGAAGAAACAGCGAAAGTGCCGGCAAACTTGTTCTCTTTTTCGTTGCTGGTTCGCCTCCTAAAGTGTAATCTGTTGCAGATTCGACGCAGAGGTGCGAGCGGTGAAAGAGGAGGTGGAGATGGAGCGAAGTCAGAAAGAACGCTTTTTGAAAGAGAAGGAAGAGTCGTTGAGCAAAATCTACCAGCTACAGCAAGAATTGCGGGTATTCAATGCGATGCATTCTATTGTTTTTTATCATGACGTACAGTAGAATTTATTTGATCGCTAATTAATTCGTTGAGACGTTTTCCAGTTAGTCACTTTGACTTAATGGCCTAATAGGGTACGGGTACTCAGTAACTATTTATGGTAGCGGGACGTTACATTGGACCAGTGCACGGGATTTGGCTTAACGTATAATAATGCCTTGTAGTTTTTCGTTGAAAAATCATTGAATTACTGCTGTTATTTTTTGACGTCAAAGTAGCATTTTCGGGCACATTCTCGTTGGCTGATTTGTACGCTTTTCCTCAAGTAAGTTTTAATTTTTAAGGGAAAATCGAGGAATTCGTTTCAAAATAAGTTGATTCGATTTTGTACGTTCTTTATCTTTTAGTTGAATTCTTGCTGTAATTTTTTTTAAATAATCATTGTCCCTCCCTCCCATTCCTGTCCCACTTTTGGTCACCTTGCTGGTCTTAGGTTTTACTTAGTAGACTAAATATTTTAGGAAAGCGCAGACGAGCTGGACGTGTACCAGAACAAATGTAGAAAGCTGACGCACGATCTGGAGGAGTTGGGTCAGTCGTCTGCGGACGGCGCCGGTCAGTCTGAAGTACGTAATAATAAAGTGTTGTTCAAGTTTTTCGCGCTGCCATTTGAAAGCAATTTACCGGTTTTCCTCAGAGATGGTTGAGCAGATTTCATAAAATAATATTCTAGATGGTAGCGCTGCGTCGCGCCAAGCAAGAGATGGAGGCCAAGTGGAAGGACCAAGAAGAAGAACTGGATGAATTGGCGGGCAAGAATCAGTTGTTAGACAGCACGGTGACCCGACTGAATATGCAAATCGAAAGGCTGAAACAGGATAACCAAAAAGAACTGGATGCCAAAGAACAAGAAATGGAGGAGTTAAGAGCGCAAACTCAGAGGAGGGTAGGGTTTGTCTAGAGTTCGATCAGTATCGGAAAAACCCAATGCTTGCTCAGCTGATCCAAAAAACATATTTCAGTGAACAGGTTCGATCTGTAAGTGGCAAAAAAATGGAATTTTATGCTTAGGAAACTCAAACGTTCAAATATTTTGTCTGCGATAGATAGACCTTTTTTACTATGATCTTTCGTACATGTACAAAAGTTGTAGGTCAAAGCCCTAGAACAGCAGCTTGAAGATGAGTATGAAGAAAAGGCTTCCCTTCAGCGATTCAAACGTGAGCTGGAAATCAGACTGCAAGAATCGACTGAGACCCAAATCTTGAGGTACTAACTATTCTAAAGAGTCTGACAAATTTATGGTAGAATGGTAGCTTGCGTGTAACTTGGTGACACCATCACCGATACCTGAGGCTTCACCGAATCGATAAGATTTATTAACTCTACCGGTACCGGAAATCTGACTGTTAAACAGTTACAGACGTTTTGCTCTTAGGGACGAATCGACTGAGGTACAACTGAAGAGGGACTTGCGAAAAACCAAAGCTCTACTGAAAGACGCTCAAGCAGTGCTGCAACACTACAAAAACAACGCACC
>JASANB010001574.1:17500-85286 GCA_030248155.1 Sabatieria punctata
TTTCGAGGCCTTACACGTCATAATGTTTCGAGTGCTATGCCATTTATGTACCTACCGGGTTTTCCTGCACGAGTAGGTGTTACCGCTGGTGCGAACTTTGGATATTCTCGCGTCGAGGTGGTTCTAAAAATTTTATGCCCAACGCTCCTGCAAGAAAAGAGTGGTGCACATTATTGAATCAGATAACTACTGTGCTTGGTCAGTCTTAAAGGTGCATCAACTGCGTATTCGTTACTGTATTTTGTGATTACGCCGCGTTCATTCCTGCATTTTTTGTGCCGCATTTTCTGTTTTCCGTGTCCTCTCGCCATTCCAAGTCTAAGTAAAAAGTTGATACTCCACACTTATGCGCCACTGACGATGCTGCAACATGTCACCTCACTGTGTGCACCACTACTGTAGCTGGTGTCACAATGTAAAGATATGGTCAAGATTGTGGCAACCCCCTGCCTGTAGTTAGTAGTATTAGCGACATTTTATCTCACCGGGTGGCCGGCCAGGGCTCAGCATTACACTGTGCAAGGGATCATACTGTATCTTTCATGCATGCATATTATTGTCTTGTGCGGACTGTGCTAATTACTGGTTTGTGTTGTTATTGGCAGTTTATACTAGATTTAAAGTAAGTCTATTTTGGCAGTGGTTTGTTATTGTGTACGTAAAGACAAGGCGGACATATATTTTGTCACCCGGGTAGCAACCGTACTTCTTAAATCGCTGCCAGCCACGCCGTTTAGACCTTGATGGACTGTTAATACTATGGAAAATTTGGGTAGGTGTAGCTGGGGGATCAGGGAAGGTCGGGCACTAGCCGGAGGTTCCGAGCCCAAATTCTAGGGAGGTGGTTGAGTACCAAAAGAACAGTGGCTATGCCGCCTAAACTACTACACCAACTGTGCCAGCTTCGTGGGTGTTGATGCTGAGAGGGGATTTCGAAAGGCTTTTAACGTAATCGGTTTGCAGAGATGTGCACTACACCACAGTACCTCTGGGCCTTAGACAAGTCATCCAAGTATATTGCATTCCGTATCCTATTCATAATGTATCTGTGGTCTCCCATCGTTATGTTTCTCATTCTCCTGATCTACAGTTGGTACGCGTACGTGGCAGTCATTTGTCTGCACAGTGCCCACTCCCTAGCCCAAAGTCTCGTCTACATGGTGGTCTACCACATTCTACTGGTCTTCACTGTCTGGTGCCTCCTAGTCATTGTCACCAAGCCGCCAGCCCGTGTGCCTCCTCACTACGCCATCAACGCGCAACATATCAAAGAGATCGACTGCCTGGACGAAACGGTCGGTGAGCAGTGCGTGGTAAAGCGGCAGCATCTGCGACAACTCATCCGCCAACTGGGCCTCGAAGTTAACACCTGTGACCGCCGCGAAATCCCCAACTACTGTCGCACCTGTCGAGTGATCAAACCGGACCGCACCCACCACTGCAGCAGGTACTTTACCTTACCTAAACCAAGAATGCATAAAGGAGTAGCAAGAATGTATGTACATTGTACCACTCAGCGGCCGGTCGAGTGTCGATGCGCTGCACCATAATTACCGGAGGGGTCGCAATGCCGGCACAGTTGGTGTAGTGGTTTAGGCCGCATGGCCACTGTGCGCGACGTCGTGCGCTCATCCACTCGGCGGGGCAAGTTTCTTGCCGCAAAGAGTTGGTCGTCGGCATACAAAGCTCCACCCAGGCCACCGACAACTGGTTACAGTGAGTAGGTAAAATGGGAACCAACTGGATCTGCCGTTGCACCGAAAGCCGCTCCAATAAGCATGCCGCGTTGGAGGGAAGATCAACGACGTCAGGAGCCGTCTGAGAGACCAGCAGTAAGGCCAATACCGGTTTAGTGCCACTGGCCAGGCGGCCGTTGGGAGCTGTCGGCACCATGACGTCACCACGCCAGGCACTCTCTTAGTACCTGGCGCCCAACAGCATGGCTTGAGTGGCTTGGCAGTGAAAGAAGGGCAAACGTCCGAGATGACGATATCAGGGGTAACGAAATGGACGCAGGTCTGATCGTAGGGCTGTACATCGTACGACCCCCCCCGCCACATCGGATCGGATCGGATCGCGGGGTCGCAATTTCCCGACCCCTCCGGTAATTATGGTGCAGCGCATCGACACTCGACCGGCCGCTGAGTGGTACAATGTACATTCTTGCTACTCTTTTATGCATTCTTGCCTGAACCCAAGCTGACCTCCTCCACCTCAGGTGTGGCGTGTGCGTGCTGAAATACGATCACCACTGTCCGTGGCTGAATTCGTGCGTTCACTTCGGCAACTACAAATACTTCCTTTTGTTTCTGGTCTACGTGTCTATGATGTGCGTGTGGATGAGCTGCACGTGCCTACAATTCGCCATAATCTACTTTCTCAATCGTCAATTCAGATCGCCCGACGCGCCGCATGGCGCCAATTCTGTTGCTGTCGTTATTATTATCGTGCTCATAGTCTTTTTTCCGGTCATTCGCTTGTTAAAGTATCATGTCCAACTTCTACAGCGAGGTGAGACTACATGCGAACAAGAAAAGTCACTCAGGTTTCCCGGTAAGTTTGGCGATCGATATTCATATTGTATATACACAAAAAACTTGGGTGGGTCTAGGTGTGGCTGGCATGCCAAAACCGCATTATTCTCGAGGTTTTAAGAAGAATTTGATGGCCGTGTTCGGACCAGACCCTTGGCTATGGCTTGTGCCCGTTTGGAGCACGCCTGGCGATGGATGTCGATTTAAGCCTATACAGAACGATCGGACTTGGAGATTCAAAGAAATTAAATGCAAACCCTCATCTTAACTGTATATTCGTGAAATTAATGTTATTACCATTCATTCATCTATTACTGGCGACCAATTCAATTGCATTAAAACTCAGCTCACTGTTCCTGCTGCTGCGTAATCGTTGCAGTCAGGCACTTAACGCCGTTTATGGTACTGGCATACCATAAACGGCGTAAAGTGCCAGACTGCGTTAGTTTCACAATCTAAAAACATCCTGTTGTGCACAAGTACGGCTTACAGCCAATAAATATATACAATAGATACGTACGTACGTATATTCACTTCGGAACCCCAACGGTTTTAGAAGCCCTAAATAGGGTCTCGGAACCCTAATATGGTTTCTGGAAGCCCAAAATAGGGTTTCGGAACCCTAATTTGGGTTTCTGAGAGCCTAAACAGGGTTTCGGAGACCTAATTTGGGCTTAAAAATCTCTAAATAAGGTTCCAGAAATGCATTTTAACTGCATTATGTCGAATAAAATAAAAATAAACGTGTTTTAAAAGGCATTTTTTCACTTTAGACAGGTTTTTCACTCGATTTTTAGTCCTCAAAACCCTGTTTTAAGCCCAAAAAATGTCGCTGAAACCCACTTTTGGTCATCAAAAAAGGTCCCTGGAACCCCCAGATTTAGATTTACTCTTTTGTTACCACTTGGGCAACGGGCCCACAAATCGCCAGACATTGACATAATATGCGGCCCTAAAACACACTTCTCTACTCATCTAGCTAGACTATGCCAAATGAACTGAATCAAATTAACGAAAACATTAACAATTGGAGGCTTTGGTCTTTGCACTCCGAATACAAAGCGTGCGGTAGTCTACAAAAATATTATTTTCGCCATTCTCACGTCGTAGCCGCAATTCCTTCCGCAAGTCAAAAGCTTTTTTGGCTTGCCATGGCGTCAGATCACAACCAATGTAGACAGATGCGTACTGGGGCCTTGCAGACAGAACTGTTCTTTTTCGTTGCATGACGGCTTGTTTAGTCACTTGGTCTTTCAATTCCACCACAACCTTACGATTCATGTCCGTACCAACAGTCCGAATGTTCAAAATATTCCGGCAGTCAATAGACAGCTCAGAAAACAGATCGTTGACGAGTGGAGGGATGTCCTTACTGTCTGTGGTCCGAGTGAAAAGGCCGTTAATGACAAGATTTAGGCTGCGCCGCTCACGTTCTCACATTTCTCGTTCCCAGTCGCAAATACGCACCAGCTCTGAGTGCGGTTTGTCGTAGCAAGAGGTCGGATTAGGCACAGGCAAGCCATTTCTGGCAGTTTGCAAGACAGAAGCATAGGTTCTCTTTGTCGCAACCGCTGACAGTTTATCCAGGTCGGCTGTGACCTTTTCCAGTTGATCCGTGAGGCACGACACTTTGCTGCAGAGAGCAGAATAGTCATCATCAGGAGGACCGGAAGCAGTCATCGTAGCCACTGATGGCCAGTCGTCACGGTCCATTTCTTTGGAGCGAAGTCTCTCAATTAGGTCAGAACAGTCTGGGCAATTCAGAGCAATAAAGTTGGCTTTATGTGCAAGACCACAGACCCCTTTGGACATAGTACTGAAACCTTATTTAGGATCAGAAAAATTCCCCTCCCGCTGCCGAAAAACCACCTACAAGTTACAGATGGCAAATATTAGGATTTTCAAATGTATACATATGTATATGTACAGTATATACAGGGTGGGCCATTTATCTATCCCCGGTTTCATATAACCATAACTTTTTTCCAGTCAGATCGATTTTATTAAAATTTTACATACAAATGTCTTAACACTTCAAATTTTTACAGTTAAAATTTAAAATTAATCCTTCACTCTGGTCGCTAGTTATGCGTCTCCACGTGGCCGCCACTTTTTTCGATCACTTTCTCCAGCCTCAGTCGGTACTCCAGCATAGTCTTCTGCCGCATCTCGACCGTAATTTCTTCAAAGGCCATCCTGATGCGCTCTTTCAGTTCTGGAATGTCAGCCGGTCGCGTGCCATAGACTTTTGACTTGATAAAGCCCCATAAGAAAAAGTCGCAGGGCGTTAAGTCCGGGCTGCGTGGTGGCCAGGGCATGTTGGTTGGGGGATGCGCGGCCCATCCAGCGGTTTGCAACCACTCGTTGAGCGATGCACGCACCGCCAGGCCCCAGTGGGGAGGCAAAAGGATACAAAATTGTCATCAGAAGGCAGAAAGAAACAAATCGCCAGCCTCGTTCTGTACTACGTATAATTCACAGTGCAATAACGAACTTTTGAAAAGTTTACTGTTATTCAGACATTTCATGTCAGAACGCGCTAAAATTTTAACAGTAAAAACTTGAAGTATCAGGGTGTATCTATACAAAATTTCAGCAAAATCGGTCAGTGTAGGAAAAAGTTACGTCCTAATGAAACTGGGAATAGATAAATGGCCCACCCTGTATACAAAGTAGGTTCAAATGTATATGAATATGTATATATACATATGCAAACAAAATTGGAATTATTGCATATTTTTGCATATTTGTGTACGCATTTTCATAAAACTGCAGAATTTTGCAAAAAGTAATTTTTCAGTCAGAATTCGCTTGCAACAATGTTGCTAAATAAGTTCAAACTACTTTAACCTTGAGAAAACAGTGAATTCCAAGCACAAAATGTCTTACAAAAGAGAAAACCTATTCGGTATTAGGTTAGCTCTAGTGTAACTTTATATTTCCATAAGAAATACTTGAACCAGGGGGGCTTGAGCAATAAGAACGTGATTTGCAACACTTCATTTCCTCACACCAAACAGTGGCCTAGTCTAACCAACATACCAGTGTAACAACCAGTGTACAACTAACAGTGTTGGCCATACAAAAAGACCTCCTGACCTTGTTCGAGTTTTCCGAATAATTTCAAATGGCCGCCATTCTGTCAAATTTCAACCGAATGAAAAGTTTTCGCACGATTGTTATTATTTCTTAAGAGTTTATTTTGGCCAAATCCTAGCCTGCTAACCTTCTATAGCCTTGAGTTACAGTATGCCCTTCCGAATTTAACGGACCCGAATTCTCAGACGTCAACTTTGAACGTAAATATCTCACGAACCCTTCATTAGAGCGTTCTTATATCTTGCAGTTTAACCAATCTTTAAACGGACTTAGGAACGCAAGGAGCGCAGCTTTCTAACACAAACCGGTTAAAATTTTTCACCTTGACTGAAACTAAAAATCCGCCAGATTTTAACCGGTTCTGCTAGAAGCCGAGTTACTCAGGTTCTTAAGCCCATATAAAGATTGGTTAACCTGCAAAATTTGGGAAAGATCCGATGAAGGGTTCGTGAGATATTTATTGTAAAACTAATGTGGAAATTCGGGTCCGTTGGTTTCGGAAGGGCATAACTCGTGGCTATAGAAGGCTACCAAGCTAGAACTTGGCCAAAACAAACTCTTGACAAATAGTAATAAGCATGCCAAAAATCTTTCCATTCTGTTGAAAATTAACGGAACGGTGGTCATTTGAAATTATTCGGAAAACTCGAAAAATGGTCAGGCGGCCTTTTTTGGCCAACACTGTATTTAGTAGTAAGTAGATTTAATTAGACCTATCCAAAAAGCAAACACTAAACTTCTGAACGATAGCCAGGTGGAAGAGAAGGCCAAATTGAGAGCGAAATTTTGGTGCAGCAGTTTTAGCACCGATAATTATCATAAATTAGCACTGCATACTATCACTAGAAATATGCAAATGGAAATATACAAACTGTTTGCATATTAGGTTCGTTTGCATATGTATAAAACATATTGGAAAATCTAATACATATGTATATGTATATGTATATATGCAAACGAAAAACAATGTATTGTATATTATGCAAACAATGTATATGTATATGTATATGTATATATACAGACAACTGTACTACAAGTATTATTGTACTAGAAAATTTTGAAAAGTTAGCCTTCATAAACATTTAAACATTTAAACATTTAGCATTTAAACGGTATTTTGAGCGTGAAATTTGATTCGTTCTTAGTTGCTTCTGGTGTAGCTGTCGCTTGCTGTAGTGATCGATTTTGCAACAACTCTTTACCTTGGCAACAATTAATTAATTAACAGGAGAACACTGACACGACCGCTCGCCAGGTAGCCAGACGGAGAGAGTGAGAGAACAAAGGCGAGCGGCGCAACTGATCATGCGGCGCCCTAAACGCTACAATTACAGTGTATGGCGCGTACACGGTTACGGTAGACTCAAACAACAAGCGGTGTGTATTAACACTGACTAACGCAGCTACAACTACACACGCGACGCCATACACATCAACCACCTTCTTCCTTCTTGAAGCGAAACCGTCAGTCAGTAGTAATGCCAGTCTCCCAGACGGTCTGGCGGTTGACGATTCCACTGCGGGTGGTGTCGTCCTTGTGGTCGCGGCTGAGCTGGTCTTGCGCAGTAGCATCAGCTTCATAGATGGATGGTCCCGGCCGGTCAACAACGCGTTGCAGGTTGCGTCCATTCCACTTCTGCTTGTCTGATAGCAGGTAGTTGAATCTGCCAAGCACCTTCACAACATTCAGCACTTTGTTGCTCCAGGGACTGAGTCCTTTAGGCGTGTGAGGTCGTCTGGTGCGCACCTTCTGCCCAACAGCGAATAGTTGCCCTAAGCTAGCAGTATTTTGGCTGGATTGCTGTTGTTTTTGCCGCGACTGCATGTCCTCCACTCCTTCCTCTTTTTGAGCCGTTTTGCGGGGTTGCCTGTAGACTTCCCAGTCCAATCGAGGTCTGCGTCCAAAGAACTTCTGCGCAGGGCTAAGCTCCTGGCCCTCTCGAGGTGTAGCGCGGAAGTGAGCGAGAGATCGCTGAAGGCCTTCCTCCCACGGTAGACTTGAGCTGAACGTCTGTATGTGGTGTTTGATGAATCGATTGAAGACCTCCACGAACGCATTTTGTTGAGGAGTGTAGACAGGTGTTGTCTCATGGATGATGTCCCGTTCTGTCAGGAAGTTTCGAAACTCGTCACTGACAAACTGTGGCCCGTTATCAGAGATTATTTTGGCTGGGTTGCCAAAGCGTGCGAAAATCTCCCTCAGCCAGCGAATGATCCTGCTAGAAGTAGTGTCCTTCGTGCACAAGATCTCTGGGAACTTTGAGTAGTTGTCCACAAGCACAACGATATTCTTTTGGTGAGCAGGGGCGTTATCAAATGACCCTGTGATGTCGATGGAGAGTTCCTCCCACGGCTCCCTCGGCGTGTACAGATGCTGGCCCTGCAGGTGCAGCTTGGGTGCTGATTTGGCTGAATTGAGACAGCTGCCACAGTTCTTGACGAAACGCTCAGCCTCTGTGGCCATGCCAGGCCACCAGTAGGTCTCTCTGAGCTTCCTCTTAAAAGCAACGATGCCTGGATGTCCTTCATGAGCCATGGACAGCAGATCTGTTCGCAGTGAGGTTGAAACCAGGATCTGAGCTTTGTCTCGCACAACACATCCATGCTCCAGGGAGAAGGTGTCACATAGAGTGTAGAACGGTGTTGTCTGGAGTTGAGGCGGCAGTCTAGGCTTAGCTGGCCAGCCTGTAATGCAGAAACGCTTCACAAGTTGCAGTTGAGGGTCCTGGTTGGTAGCTTTCGCAATTTTCTCGATGGAAAAGCTCTTCTGAGTGGTACTGCAAATTCTAGGCACATCTGGCACCTTCTGCAGCCTTGACAACGCATCTGCCATGTAATTTTTCCGTCCAGCCACGAATTCGACAGTGTAGTCAAAAACGTTGAGGCGTTGGACCGAACGTTCGAACTTCTGAGATCGCCTTTAGTTGGTCTGTCGATGCAGCAAAGCTTGCAGAGCCTGGTGGTCCGTGCGTAGTGTGAAGTGACTGCCAAGTAGGTACTTCTCCCAGTGTTCACAGAAGAACATGGCAGCGAACGCTTCCCTCTCTGTGGTGTCCCAACGCCGTTTGGTGGGGTCCAGAGTGTGGTGTCCAAATGCCACTGGGTACTCCTGACCGCAGTGCACTTGAGACAGCATTCCACCGATACCATAGGCAGAGGCGTCTGTAGTCACGATGATGGGTTTCTCCGGATAGAACATCTTCAATTTAAGCCCTCGGTGGTCACAAATCAGAGATTTGAGCCGATCAAATGCAGCTTGCTCAGGCTGCTCCCACTTGAACTTTGTGTCTGCTCGAGTGAGCACGCGAAGTGGCTCCGAGGTAGAGATGTGCACCGGCCAGGCATGCCCGTTAAGGATTGTTAAGCTAAGGCCGTTAAGGGCCGGGCCGGGCATGTACAAAGCAGAAATTTTTAGAAATTATGATACATTTTGTGAGAAAGTCAGCTTAGCCGAAGAGAGTGGGCAAGTAGGGTCATCTCACGGATCTGGCTGATATTAAAATATGTTAAAATAGAGCAGCTCAGTAGACCAACGTGCATGCCCGGCCACCAACAGCCCAGTGGAACCAGAGCTAGAACACCCCCTCAAAGTTGGGTCGGCAGGGATTTTTGGTGTCATTTTCTGCTGTCTGACAGCCTTCATTCACCATTCACTCGTTTCTTATGCTAGGATCCCGAGTCGCATACGGTTTTGTAGCTGTTCCAATGGCCTTTCATTTTCTGGTACTCCCGTTTCCAGATCGTTCGAGAGATATTCACCAAAAATTACGAAATTGCCGAAAAATGCCACTCCATTTCTTTAGCTAGTTTGATCGTTTTGAAGATCCTCTGAGTTTTAGAGGCAGAGCCAGCGTCATTAGAAATGTTTCTTTTGTACGTACTGTACTGTACGTAGTTCTCTCACAAGTGATTTTGCAAGGTATTTCGGCGATTTTAGCTCTCCCGGAACGGGCCAGCGTAAAATGTCATCCGAGCGAAGTCGAAAATTAACATTCCAGGCCAGGCCGTGCAAAGAGGCACCTTGCACAGGGCTCTATTTAGTCACCTTCAGTAAAGAATTTTTTCTTTTCTCTTATTTTTGACAGGTTTTTTCTTTCTACCTCCACCAAAAAGGTGTACCTACTTACACTACACTTACCTTACTTGGATACCTTTCTTGTTTTCAATACATGTAGTTCATAATAATTGTGTCGATAGGTTTTTCACTGAAATTGTGATAAATTAGTGGATTTTCCAATTTTTTTCTTTCATTTTCTTAAAAATAACGAAAAATCTTCTAAAAACAAACTGTTTCTAAATGCGGGAAAATCTAGAATAATTTAGAAGAATAACTAGAAGAATCTAAGAACTACTGTCCCTAAATTTGCTCATTTTAATGGAGGAATTTTTGCAAATTCGGGGGGGGGGGGGGTTGGAAAAAAGTGACGTCATTTTTTTGCTTTTAGAGGGGAGGGGGTTAGAAAATGATGACAATCGATGACAAGTGGGGAGGGGGGGTCGAAAAATGGCCAAAAATCGATGACGTCATTTTTGCACGGCCCCAAACCGAATCAGCCTCGCTTGTATTAATTGTAAATTGGTGAAGCAGGCTGGAAATAGGTGAAAGTTGTACTGATTGTATCAACTGATAAGTTTACTGATTTGGTCACAGTCGAGTTCAAACAATACTAATCATGAGGTTTCATAGACAACCGGCAAAACTTTTCTGTATCCGGGGGCAGCTCCTCTGAACCAATCTATGTTGAATTCGGTTTCACCGTCGGGACAGGGTTTGGCTTCGAACGTGAATCTGTCTTTGGCCTGCGGTTTAACTTTGAGGAAAGGTATACAACGAGCCTCCAACTGTACCGACTGACCGGCTTCCAACACTCCACAACCCGGCCTCACACTCAAACGACGCACTGCGTTGGTTTTGGCCGCCCATCCGCACATGCCGGTGCCTGTGTTTATCAGCTTTATGGTTGCACTGAGGTACGATTTGCTGCTTCCGCCTTTGAAAATCAAATTGTCGTTCGGCTCAGTGGCTAAGCGAATACCGGCGGCGGTGGCTTGCTGAAACGGCTCCGACTTGGGCGAATCAGGTGACGAAGCAGGTGGCTCGGGTTTGGCATCCGACTGTTCTTGTGTACGAGTTGAATCGTGACTGGGTGGTGTGGCAGGTTTGGGCAAAAGTTGCGACTCTTTTGGGGATGATTCTTCTTGTTTGGGCACAGTTGAAGGGGCACTTTCTGCGGTGAGGTTAGCTTGACTTGTGGTGGTTGGTGGAGAAACTGGATCGGCAATGGGTGCTTTCGATTGTGCTGCGCCTCTCTCGGTGGTTTCGATGATGGTTGTTGTAGCGACCGGTAGTTCTAGGTAAATAGCCAGTTGCCGAATGAGGCTTTGATGCATCCAGAGTAGTAGAACCAATTTGAGCAAGTAGTAGGTGGACCCCAGTAAGTAGACCATTGGCTTGTCGATGAGTAGGAATGCCGAGTAGATCATCCAAAAGACCAGTAGATAAGGCGACACGGTAGGTGAGGATCTGAGGGCTTTGTAGGACTCGAATGTCGGGTAGACGGCTGACGCCACGTTGCCCAAAAACCATAACAAAACTGATTTCTGATCCATAAACAATGCAACAGACTAGTAGAACAACAAATTGAAACAATAATAATAAAATTTACGCTTAGTTTGCGCAGTGTCATTGTCAATCAGTAGAACTCGTCCCAAGTCTTGTGTACATACGTACTAGAGTGCGAACAATACCTGAGAAACCCAATACCAATACCCGAGACACCCAATACTTGCATACCTGGGCCAAAAATTGCATTTCAGTGATGCAGGCAAGATCTTTTGACTGCGATTAAAATTTTGAAAAAGTAGTCTTCGAGAAAGCCTTTAACAGCCATTCTGAGTGTAAAATTAGCAGAAATTAACAGTTTTAGTAGTCAATAAAGCATAGTTCAATCGCGTTGCTTTCATTTTCGACGAATTCTTTTCATAACTCGTGGCTGCAACAGCCCACAGCCCTGGGTATGTACATGTACGGTACTGGTACATTCTGTATCGTTAGAAATTGTGCAATTTTTATTTTAGATTAGAACAGGGAAATAAATTACTGCTGTACTACTTAGAAAGCCGGGACACTGTAATAAATTGTACATACTAACTTTTTACTTGATTAACGCAAAACAGCTTCCGAAATCGAATCATCGATCAAACTTTTCGATTTTTTCTTTTTGTTTTTTTTTTAATCTTTCACGTCAACATCGAGTTTTTTATTTTGACAGGTCCCACCACCTATACACCCAATACCAGTTCGCACTCCATACGTACAATGTACCGTATGTACAAGTAGTAAGAACACCGTTTTGTTTTATTTATTGGCTTCAATAATAACACAGATCGAAAACCACTGCTGAAAAATGGGCTCAAAATGAGGGTAACAAAGTGAAGCAACGAGTAATATGGCGAACAATCAAAACAGTAGAGTAGATCAGGTAGCGTACAACTCGCGCAACTCTTCGATTAAAGCAATAAGGTGCGGATTCTCGCCCAAATCCGAAATTTCGTCAGTTGCCCTAAAAACCACACACTTTATTTTTAATGCCTTTAGTGGTGAACTGAGAAAACTAATCAACCAACTGTTTTTCCAAAGCGACCAGCACTTTTCGAGTGTAGTCAAAAGCACCCTGTCTTTCCAACAGTTCCACGCAGTACTTTTTAACTTCAAATTCTTTGGTTTTCTGCCGAATTATGTCTAAATAGTCGGTTTATTTGATTAGAAGACAACAACTTAGAAAAGAATATAAAAAAATGTTGCGTACTGAGTACTTCGCTGTCCTCCGGGTTGGTCTGGACGGCGTGCACGATGGGAAAAGAAAATTTGCCTTCAGTCAAGTCCTCGGCAAAACTCTTCTTTTCGGCGTAATCGCGAGAGCACAAATTGGCGTAGTCATCTCTGCAATGCACACCACGTTGAAGCACCGAAAACTTATTCATAATTTCTTGCCTAATTTGGAAATACAAGCCAAGCGTTTCGATCAGGGGTCTAAAGTTTTCTTTGTTAGCACTGAACAGCTGCATTAGACTGACAGCCAGACCAAACAGACCACCCGTTTCTAAAAGAGACTCTATATATCGTCATTGTGGTTCAAAAAGATTAGTGACTGACTGACTTTGCACAACCATATCTCTGTACTGCTGTTCAGTGGGACAGGATACAGTATCTCTCCAGTAAATATCCATGCCTTGCCCTCTGTGCAATTCTAATAGGTGCTCTGGAAGGAATGCACAGTTAATGCATCTTACAGTGTCTAAACTAGTAAATGTATCAGGTAGATCGTTAGATCGTTTACACAGTACTAAACACCAGTTGGAGCACAAATCTTTTCGGCCAACTGCGATCTCAAGTATCACCTGAGGTCTTGAACGAAGTAAAGCCATAATGAACCGATACTATACAGTAGCACACGTCGAGAAATTACTGTTTATGTCTGCTCTTTGGTCGGCGTTCGCACCTCCAATTTTCGTCGGGCATTTTTGTACTTATGATAGGCTTTTTACCCGATTCTTAGTTCTCAAAACCCTGTTTTGAGCCCAAAAAGGTCGCCGAAACCCACTTTTGGACACCAAAAAAAGGTCGCTGAAACCCCCTTTGGGTATAGCCCTGAAACCCTATTTTGGATCAGAAAAATTCCCCCAGCCGAAAACCCAGCTACATGTATGCCACCTCAGACCGCGCAGCTGCACGACTAGGCCGCTACTTACCCCAGCAAGAAAATTGGATGGCTGAAAGCGGACTCCAGGCCTCGGCTCGGACGTCTCAAGGCCTGTTGTTTACGCTTTTCTCAGGCACACCGCTAAATCTGTGCTGGAGAGGCACCCCTATTCCAACAACAAACACTGCCAAGATACGGGGGTCACTATGTATGTGCACCTTTTCCCACCACGTCAAGTCCATAGCGGAAAAGGCTGGCGGCCGACTGAATCTACTAAAGGCACTCACTGGCTCAAGGTGGGGCAGTCCCAAGGAGATTTGCTAACGCTGTATAAAGCTACTGTTCAATCAGTAATGCTTTATGCAGCTCCAGTCTGGTTTCCTACTATTCTCTTCTCTTATTTTTTATGCTGTACTTTTACTATTATTTTTTCATCTTTACACTGCAAACCGAAACCAAAAGCAAGCTAAATAAGTTTATAGTAACCGGGTACTATCTCTTCTCTTATTTCTGCTGTCGAAAACCATTATTGTTCGATCGCAAGAACTCTATACTTTTGTGTTCAACGGTGCCACAACTTCCAAACGGGTTCACGTAATAACCAGACATGGGCTAGCATTTCGGCTGAGGGTCGGGGTAGAATTTTAAATTCCTGAGCGGGCCTGAAGCGGTATGTAGCCTGAGGGAGACTGACGGGGTATGTAGCTTATCTGCTCCTGATCCGATCCGATCTGCGGGGGCCTCACGGCCTATGATCAGACTCGAGGTCCATTTCGCTACCCCCGTGATTCGTCATCTCGGACGTTGCCCTTCTTTCACTGCCAGCCACTCCTAGCCATGCTGCTGGGTGCCAGTCACTAAAAGCGCGCCAGGCATATTGACGTCATGATGCTGTCAGCTCTCGACGCGACGGCCGCCGGTGCCCCGTATGCCAGAGGACTCCCGGCATAGTTGGCTTCTCAGACAGCTTCTGACATCGTAGATCTTCTTCTCCAACGCGGCATGCTTTGTGGAGCGCCTTCGGTGCTTAGGCAGATCCAGTCGGTTCCCATTTTACCTACTCGCTGTCCCCAGCTTTCGGCGGCCTGGGTGGAGCTTTGTGCCGACGACCAACTCTTTGCGGTAAGAAACTTGCCCCGCCGAGTGGATGAACGCACGAGCACGCGTACAGTGGCTTTGCGGCCTAAACCACTACATCAACTGTGCCGGCCCATGTGTACATAGAACGGTCGGCATTTTACATACTTGTGTAGACATGGGTAGCTTTGGGGTGTCCGAGCTGATGCACCTTTTCGAGAGCCAGAAAGTAGACGTAGTTAGCTGCATTTATGGTTCTCGGAGTGCCGTAAATACTATGGGCAACCGGTAGTCCGCGACGTAAGATAGAGTCATCTTCTATATCATCTATCCTGTAACAACTAAAATTCACCCAGCACTCAATGCAGTTTATTTTTCAGATCAGTAAGACTAAACCCTTTCAAAATCGACCGAAACTCCAATTACAAGAGCAAGAAACAATTGTGTTCGCGCGTTTTTTGTTTTCAAGTCTATGTTCGCCTTGTTCAGCGCCTTCGGTAGTGTTGTTAGGGTTCTCTTAAAAAAATTGGCCTTCAAAAATTTATTTAGAACTCTAGCCCTCAAACGCCAAAAATCTGTTAGAGAGTGGACGCGCCTAAACGGGCTACTCTCTGAAAATACGTGGGACCGTACGTAGCGTAGCAATTTCACATGATTTGGCATTTCACACAGTAAATTCCGTTTGTATGAGTCAACTTAAGGCGTATTCATAATTGTGTCGAAAATGTACGTGGTCGACAGATAGAAAGTATAAACGTGTCCACAACGCAGTAGCGACATTTTTCGCCGCTGACAAAGAGAAAACTGTTCTTCAATAAATTGAACAACTTTTTTGGCGGCGGAGGTCTTTGCTTGTTGTATATTTAGTGGAAGGAATATCTAAATGATATTGTTTTGGTGCAAAGTAACTACAGGGTGTGCCAAAAAACAACAAAGCAGATTTTTACCGGTTTAAACGAATCTTTTTCGAATGAAAGACAAATAAATTCTTGACCGATAGCTGAAATTTTCTTTTATAAAGATACTCTGCTTGGTTTACGAGATATTTTCTCTCGAAGTTGAAACAGTGATTTTGGCCACACATGGAGCAACTGTCGGCACAGCAGAATTGTTTTCGACACGAGTCTGATTACGCCTTTACGTACATAAGACTGGCATTGTGCAACATCTGCACAATTTCTCCGATTTGATGCACTTTATCCTCGGGGATGTTCAGCCAGAAATTGAAAGCCTAAAATCCAAATACTAATTAATCTAAAAATAAGCTTCAATTTGCACCTACTTTGGCCAACTTGGTGCGCACATGTTTGCCAGGCACATTGCAAATATAGTTGTAGGGCGCCAGTAATGCTCTCTCCTTCGCTTTCTTTGCTGCCAGTGCGTACGCATCGCTTGAATTCTCTGTTGAGTCCATGCCTAAGAATCAAGAGTTGCGGATTTTTCAGTAAGCGTACAGTAGACCAAAGCGGTGTTGACTGCTAGATACTGAAGAGAGTTTACTAAGAAGGTCGGATACGAATCTTTCAATACCTAAACAATTGTCACCATTCTCGAGAGAGTCCATCCTGGTTCGCACACAACCATAGACTGGTCTTTTTAGCAATCGTTAAGGAGGTATGGCCTCTTTTTACCATAAAACAGTCAGTTCGGGAGCGAAAGGTCATTATTCGTAGTAAAACTATGGACCACAGAGAGAGGCGAAGGAAGGTGTCCACAGCGACTAATCATAACTAGAGTGTGAACTATTGAAGAAAAACCAAATACCCATTCTGAACACCGGCAATTCAATGAATAGGAGGTACATTATGTATCATGAAAAATAGCAAAAATCAAAATCTATATTTCAGATAAGAAAAAACTTAATTTTAATATTTTTAACATGGCGGTATGTAACAGGCGGTCTGCCCCCACCCAACAACCCCGCCCCGATATGTTTTTCTGGCAAGTAATTTTTTTACGATTTCAGACACAAAATCTGACTGCGGTTAAGTTACCTGAATTGCCAAACACACGAATAGTTATCCAAAATAAATAAGCCAAAAAAAGAACAAAATTATACCAACAATCCATGGTTTTAAACCCAACACGGCGCGTTCCTTTTCCATACCGAACTGACTGTTAAACGTTTAACATAACTGACTGAATAATGCATAGAGCACAGCGTCACAATCAACGCTCAATCTGTTTACACGCTGACAAACCAGCCAACAAGAACCATTTTATCGGCGTAGCAGCAACAAGAACAACAATGACTCTCTATCAAATCTTTCAACAACTAAAAGTAACTATGCACTGTGCACATGCGATAGAGTGGAGAAACTGATAAGCAGCTGAATTTGCAGCCCAATTATTTTTTCAGCAACATCTCTCTAAACTGCTGATTGGACAATTTGGCCTTTTCGCTCGTTCGTCCAATTTCGGCACCGTTCGACTCGGTCGCTGCCGATGATGCCTTCTTATCTCCTCTTTTGGTCGTCTGCACACTGACAGCAGACAACGCCCGCGGAGTCATCAGTTGTATTTTACTGCTGTGAGGTTTTCGGGCTTCTGTACCGAAAGCACCGGATGCCGACGACTTAGGAGGAGGGTTGCTGAGCGCCACAGACAGTTGTCGCTCTGAAAACAATTTTTAGTAGACTGCAAACTTGCATTGTCGTGTTTGCGCCCGATTAACTAGATTTTTCTGAGGAGTCAGTTTGTCATTCATTTTGATCGTAAAAACTCTATAGTTTTGTGCTGATCGATGCCTGTGTACAGTGCACTACTGTATTGGTTTTTGTGCCCCACTACCCACTACTCGTAAGGCATCTTTAAAGTTCGGTTCTTGCTTAGCTTTAGCACGTTAGCTACTGTTGTTTGGTATTGGATTTTCCCTATGTGTATGTGTATACACATTTACCTTCAAATGTGTATGATAATTTGTGTATACACATTCAACAAAATAATGTGAATTTTTGTGTATATTTGTGTATGTGTATTGTACTGAAAATGCAAATTTTTTGGTTGATTTTGAGCCAGAAATGCTAAGAAAATCAAATCTCTAAATGTCTGTTGCTTGAAACCTTTGATAGCTTTGAAATCGAGTTACTTAGGCCATTCGAAGGCTCTATGAGGATATTTACCGTTTATTACTGCAGCAAAAAATCGAAATTTTACGATTCTGTTTGAAATTTTATCGGCTTTTGCTGATCAAATACACATATACAAAAATACACATTTCGAGTAGTGTTTGTGTATGGTAATGTGTATCTGAATTTTCAATGTGTATGTGTATGTGTATGTGTATACACATTGAAAAAACAATGGTAAATGTGTATGTATGGTAAATGTGTATGTGTATACACAAACAACAGTAACGTTAGCACGTACTTTTAGGTTAGCAGACTTGATGCAATAATCTGTTATATAGTGGCCGGTTTTCTAAGTGGCACAAAAAAGTAATTAGCTTTGTTTCCTCTTACGTACAAATAAAAGATCTGATTTTCTGCCATTTCTAACTCCAATCAAAAACAGAACGTTCACTAAATATCGATTTTTGGCCCAGCTGAGCGATCGGGCTGTCTGGTATCGTCGGCACTCTAGATTGTGCACTTCGATCTCAAGCAGGGTTAACATTATTTCAGTACGTGCAGAGAAATTGCTAATGCGCATTTTAGCGGTCGACTTATTACCTTTAAAGACAGAGCCGTCGGTTTTAACGAGCGCGCGAGATGCAGACTCTTCCTCCTCAAACTCGACATAAGCACACCCTTTCGGCTTTCCATCTTTGTGTGTCACCATTCTGACTGCATTCACTGCTCCGTAGAGCGAAAATAAGTCCTAAACTCAGTTTATCAGAAGAGACAACAAGAAGCAGCACCTTTCCACCTTCAAGTCAGACTCGGACGCCTCATAGCTGACGTTGCGAACGAAAAGTTTGCGCTTTTCCAAACCCAGATCGTACTTGAACTTGGCTGGATGCTTCTTCTTGTCTTGACACCGGGAAATGTACATCGGACGGCCGTTAACTGGGGTACGGTCGAGATCTAACGCTTTCTAAAATTGTGCCATTTCTAGACTTTATGCAGTCAGACACTTAACGGCATAGTGCACATACATGGCCCGGAAAAATCCGGAGGGGGTCTGGACATCTCGCGGGGGGTCCCGAAAAAAAGCCCAAAAAACGCCTATTTTGCCTAAAATAAGCGAAAATTTTCTCCCTCCGGGAGGAGGGTCCGGCACCGGCAGGGGGGGGTATGGCCGGCGAGGGGAGGAGGGTAAACCACCTTACCCCATGTATGATAGGGCACCGTTATCATTAGGTACCTACCATATCGCACCACCATACATGTAGCAGGGGGTCTGCCCACCACCCGACTTAGGGCAGACCCCCGGATGGGGACCCCCACCCCGAGACGATTTTCCCGGAACCCCTGGTTCGTCTCCCTTTGTTTTTGTCGTACATGTAACAGGTCATCCGCCGAAGGAGGAGGTGGTTGGGGGTTGCCCAGGGGGCGGTCTTAGCCCAAATTCGACCTCCACTTCCCCGAAGCGAACAATTTTTAGCTTGTTAGGGCGTCGTTTATGGACGGCCCCTTACTACCTAAACGTATGTACAGTAAGTAGATTCAACACATTTACTTTATTCAAGAATATGTAGGATACATTTGTCACCGAATGGGCAACACTACAACTGACTAGTAGACAGAGTTGAGTGACAGTACAGCTCAGTCGACTTCTCCCTGGATCTGCGATTTCGGCATCGGGGTTCGCCCCGCATCGCTGAGCAGGCCTCCCAGTCGCACGCCTTGCTGAGCGGTTGTCTGACTTCTTGCCTTCACTCTTCGCCGACGTCGAACCAACCACCTCGCTAGGAAGCCGATTCCTGTGCACAGCAACGCTACTCCTGCCAGTCCACCAAGCACCTGTGCCACAACTTTCCCAGGATCCATCTGAGCACTGCGCAACACAACACAAATGGCTTTTTTTGGCATCGCGTAATACTTGTAATTAGATAGACGGTGCATGTGTTGGACGCTGATTGGACGGAAAAGACCGTACTGTATGTACTGTAGGTGCGTCATTGTTACAGAACGCTGTTCTTGCTGACCAAGAATAATTCTACTTACCATACATGTAACAGGGGGTCTGCTCCCAGAGGCCAGACCCCCTTCCTTCCGTTCTTTTCTGGCAAGTAATGATTGAGCAAATTTTTGTGATTTTTACAATTTCAGACACTAAAATTGACAAAATCGCCTGCAAAACAACGCTTTTTCAATATTTCAACCCAAACTAGCGATTCTTTAGCGTTTTTTAGTACCCAACCCCCTCCAAATTTTGGGAGCAGACCCCACCGGCCGCGCCAGACCGCCAACCCAAATCCCACCTCCCTCGGTGGATGCCTGTTACAAGTTTGTTTCTTGCTACGCTTTTTGTAATCTGCCCATCCAATAATCTTACAAACATTAATAGTAAAGCAGTACGAACCTACAATTCAACCGTTTTTTGTCAACCAACATTTTACTAACTTCCCATCCACTTATAATAGTAGAGGAACCCGTTCCTTTTTGGCTAATGATTCAAGTAAATCTATTAACTAGTGATTTTGCATCAGAGTTGCTTTACCTCGACACACTCGGCGCTGTCAAACTGCACATAACCGTAGCCCTTGTGCATCTTGCCACCGGGTCTAGTCACCAAACGAACTTCTACCACCGTTCCCACACCGCTCAACACCTCTTTCAGTCTATAAGCATATTCCGGCGATACAAACCAAAACATCCTACCAAAAAGCATACATGAGCCGGGGTGTAAGGGGGTACACCCCTCCCCCTCGGCCGGCTATACCCCCTCCCCGACCCCCCTCCCGGAGAGAGAAAATTTTCGCTTATTTAAGGTAAAATAGGCGTTTTTTGGACATTTTTGGGGACCCCCTCCGGATTTTTCCGGCCCATGTATGCCGAAAACTGTACTTTTCTTCAGAGAGCTTGAAGTCGAGGTTACTAACAAAGACCGTTCTCTGGTTGTCGCGCGTTTCCGACGAGCCAGAAGCAGTCGACGGCTGCTCTTCTTCTTTCTGTCCGTCTGTCTCTTCAGTAGGCTGACTGTTCTGACGCACTTTCTTACTGGGCGGTGGCTTGGAAGGTAATACAAAGCCGTCGTCATCCTTCCTAGGCGCTTGTTGAGGTTCCGGGGATTTGGCAGGCGCTGAACGTTTCAAATTTTCTGTAAACCAAACATTTACAACGGCCATGCAACTAACAGGTCCGGGCCAAGAGAGGTGGGTGGGGTAGGGAGTTCGCCGCCAGGTGCGGTACCGCGGGCTTTGGCCTACGGAGGGGGAACAGAGTTTCAAAAAGCTCCGAAACGTTATACAGGGTGACCCATTTATCCATACATGTAACAGGTCATCCATCCGCCGAATGGGGAGAGGGTTGGGGGGGGGCTCTGGCGCCGGCCGTGGGGTAGGAGCCCAAATTCTAGGGACCGGGGTTGGTCACTAAAAAACGCTCAAAAATCGCAATTTTTCGGCTAAAAATCGTCAAAAATCGCTAATTTGGGCTCAAATACAACTAAAATGTCTTGTTTTACAGGCGATTCTGGCAATTTTAAAGTCATATAAGTGTTTGAGATTGAAAAATCATACAGGGAAGTCCGGTGGGTCTGCACCCACCCGCGACAGAGGACAGACCCCGATCCGATTTTCTGGAAAGCAATGTTTACAAATTTTCTAAAATAAGCATAATATGGCATATACAGCTGTCTGTATATATACATATACATATGCATTCGATTTTCCAATATGTTTTATACATATGCAAACGAACCTAATAAGCAAACGGTTTGTATATTTCCGTTTGCATATTTCTAGTGATAGTATGCAGTGCTAATTTATGATTATTATCTGTTATAGCTACGTAAAACCAACGTACTGTACCTAAATTTCGCTCCCAATTTGGCCTTCTCTTCCACCTAGCTATCATTCAGAAGTTTAGTGCTTGCTTTTTGGATAGGTCAAATTAATCTGCTAATACTACTAAATAAAGTGTTGACCATAAAAAACCGCCTGGCCTTTTTTCGAGTTTTCGGAATAATTTCAAATGGCCCCATTCTGTCAATTTTCAACCGAATGAAAAGTTTTTTGGCACGGTTATTATTATTTGCTAAGAGTTTGTTTTCGCCAAGTCCTAGCCTGCTAGCCTTCTATGGCCTCGAGTTATGCCCTTGTGAAATTAACGGACCCGAATTTTCAGACGTCAGTTTTGAACGTCAATATCTCACGAACCCTTCATCGGATGTTTCCCAAATGTTCCAGGTTGACCAATCTTTATATGGGCTAGCCAAAAATCTTTTCATTCGGTTGAAAATTCACAGAATGGGGGCCATTTGAAATTATTCAGAAAACTCTAAAAAAGGCCAGACGGCCTTTTTTATGGCCAACACTGTATGTTGGTTAGTCTAGGCCACTGTTTGGTGTGAGGAAATGAAGTGTTGCAAATCATTTTCTTATTGCTCAAGCCCCCAGGTTCAAGTATTTATCATTGAAATGAAATGTTACACTAGAGCGAACCTAATACCGAATAGGTTTTCTCTTTGGTAAGACATTTTGTGCTTGGAATTCACTGTTTTCTCAAGGCTAAAGTAGTTTGAACTCATTTAGCAATATTGTTGCACGTGAGTTCTGACTAAAAATTAGTTTATTCTGCAGTTTTATGAAAATATGCAAATAATATGCAATAATTCTATTTTGGTTTGCATATGTATTGAAAGAATGTGTGATTCCTAGTGTGTTTGTATTGTCAAGTTACCGAGTGGTTGCATCTGTGTGTGCGTGTGCTTGCGTGTGTTGTGTGCGAGTGTCAACTAGTTGATAAACTCTTTCGTCTGGTGCCGAGTACCCTTCGAGCCCACCTTCATTCAGTGCTATTACAAGTTCCAATTTTACTACAAAGCTTCTGCTGTTTCCTGTTTTCCATTGTCAAGTTCAAGTGTTCCTTGGTCGTGATCGTCAGGCACAGCCGTGCCCCACTTGACGCTCACTTGGTTTCCTACTACTTCGCTGCCATGTCAATCTACTCTTCTACTCTACTACAACTCTCTCAAGACCATCAACGACAACGTCAGGAGCTACTACATCGTCACCAACAAGAACGCCTTCAGCTTCAGCAACAACTACAACAACAGCAACAACAATTCGACCGCTTTCAACAAGAACAACGGATCCTCAACAATCGTATTCTCCTTGCGCTTACCAAATCCCTAACCCAGCCTCGCAAGTCCCCAGTGAAGACGTCTCAAGCCCCAAATCTTCGTCCGTGTGTGGAGGAGCAGAAGGCAGATGTGCCGAAAGAAGTAGAGAAGGATGATGCGCAGTTAGTTGATGGAGTTCCAGAGTCTCTCTGTTTGGCGGAAAGCCGTTCTGTGTCTGTTCCCATTGACGTTGTGCAGCAAGCACCTTGTGAAGATATGAGCTCTGGTTTTTGTTTGAAGAGGATAGTTAGAAGGAAGAGAGAAGAGGAGGAAGAAGATGGAGGCAGAGGCGACAAGGCAAAGATGTTAAGAGAAAGAAGGAGAAAGAGGATGAAGAGAAGAAATGGAGTGAAGAGAGTGATGAAGAGGAAGAGAGTGCTGAGGAGTAAGGTGATTAGAAGAAGATGGAAGATGAAGAGAGGAAGAAGGATGAAGAAAAGAAGGAGGAAGAAGAGAAGGAGAGTGAGAGGAAAAAGAAAGAGAGTCAGAAGAAGAGGCCAGAGGAGGAGAAGAATAATGTTTCATTTGAGTTCGCTCCACAAGAGATGGAATTCCGTTACGCCAATGACAAGTCATCAGTTGAAGGCCAAGGCGCAGAAGGGTAGAAGCGTGGCGCGCAAAAGATCGAGTCAGCGCGGTGTCGGTACAGAGCGGGTTACTGGAGATGTTGAGTCAACAGAGGCGGAGCAGATAAATACAGTTCGTTGTTCCACGGCTGTCAGGCACAGATGATGCCCAGACGACATCCGTGAAGGGGAGTGGTGAAAGAATGTGTGATTCCTAGTGTGTTTGTATTGTCAAGTTACCGAGTGGTTGCATCTGTGTGCGCGTGTGCTTGCGTGTGTTGTGTGCGAGTGTCAACTAGTTGATAAACTCTTCAGTATATATACATATTCATATGCATTTGAACCTACTCTGCATATATACATATATTTGAAAATCTTAATATTTGCCATCTGTAATGGCATAAAAGGCTTCTAAGAGACAATCGATTTCTCTTTAGTATCAGAAGCGGATAAATTTTGTCGAAACAGTACAAAACGGTACCTTTTTACGTAAAAATACCGTAAATGAGCTTGTTTTGCGCCAAATCGAATTTTTAAGCTACCCCCAGGCTCCCTCAGGCGCTCATCATACACCCTTAGCCCATACATGGGCCGGAAAAATCCGGAGGGGGTCCGGAGACCTCGGCGGGGGGGCGAAAAAAGTCCAAAAACCGCCTATTTTGCATTAAATAAGCGAAAATTTTCTCCCTCCGGGAGGGGGTCGGGGAGGGGGTATGGCAGGCGAGGGGAAGAAGGACCGGCGAGGGGGTAAACCTCCTTACCCCCGCTCATGTATGCCTCAGCCCCACTTAGGAATTCAAAATTCTACCCCCATCCTCAGCCGAAATGCTAGCCTAGGTCTGGTTATTCCGTGAACCCGTTTGGAAGTTGTGGCACCGTTGAACACAAAACTATAGAGTTTACGATCGAACAATCAGCTGAAGATAACCTAAGTGTTTCCAGCTGCAGTATAATTGACCTCCGAAAAGTATCGATCAATTTTTTAAGCCGACTCGTTTGATTTTCAACAAAACAGATCAGGATGGATAATGCGTGTTTTTCACAAGAAATGTATCATACATGGTCAACCAAAGAAAAAATACAGTATTTTGATGTCTTAGTCGATACATGTCACAAGGGGGCTTTCCCCACACCCGACTTAGGCCAGAACCCCCGGATGGGACCCCAGAAAAGATTTTCCGACCGCCCTCCGATTTTTCTGGAAAGTAATTTTTAGAGCAAATTTTGCGATTAACGACTATAGAGTTCTTACGGTCCCGTTTCTCAGGACTTGATTCGAACTGGAACTTGGTCTGCTTGTTAGGAGGAGAGACGAAATCCTCTTCCAGTACGGCTCGCAGATGTCGTCTGTTCTTGCGCTGAGGCTGCTGCGACCTTTTCTGCTTTGCGTTTTCGCGCTCCGACAGCCGCTTCCGTTGCGCGCTAATGCGAGCGCGCGCCTTGTCGTAGTCGTCCAGCGAACCCTCCTCATTTTCAAACTGCAGTAGCGTGTGGAAGATGTTGTTGGGATAATCAGACACCGAGTTCACTGCCTACAAACAGGTATCGAGAGTGGTTAGCAACTTTACGCAAGTGCTCTTTCTAAAATTGTAGCCATTATGTATGTGTATTATGTCTAATGAAATGAGTTGTAGACCGAGAGCCGCCCAGTTCGCCGCGACCGGTTCGTCGCGCCGGTTCGCCGCAGGAAAAAAAAATTTAGTTTACACTTACAATTTTACTACAGTACTGTAGCTAATTATGTGAAGTGAATAGTAGTACAGCTAAAGGACCAATGAAAATCGCCAACTGCCGAACTTGTCGCGGCAATTTCCGAAAATGTGATTCATTTTGGAAATAAAAAAATTTTGTCGAAAATGCAGAAAACCCCTTCGCCGACCCAAACCCCCTCCAAAATTTTGTCGACCTTTTTTGGGAAAGCAATTTTATGCGCTCCACCTCCCACCCCTACAAAAAACGACACATCCCAGCTCCGGCCCATGTATGGGCCAAACTATACAAGACGTACGTATAATTGATTACCTTGTACAAAACTTTCCGACAAGTTTCCACCGAACCAAACTGTCGCATCAGTTGCAAGTAATCGAGCCAAACAGCAGCGAACCGCCCCTGACCCGCCGACATCACACTCTCCCACAATTGCTTAGCCTAAATACTACACAATAGTGTTCTTAAAAACTCTGAATTCACAAACAATTAACCTTGTCTATATTTCCGCACTTGGCAGCTTCAAAATAAGCCCAACCTCTTCGGAAAGTGCTCTCTGGGTCCCAGTGGTGTTGGCCGAAAACAGACTTCATAGACTGCGCGCCTCGCTCGAACGCTTCCAGTACCGACGAATAGTCTCTCTGCTCACAATCTGCAAAGACAGACTGCCTACGATAATAACAGAAAATGTAAAATCAGGCTAGTAAAGAAAGAGCTAGGCTAAGGAGAGAGAAGCACGGCAAAACCTTGAGAGTCGACGCGTCTTCGCACTGCGTATATGTAGTGCATCCAAAGTTGAACGGCCTCCGTAGCAGTCTGGTAGCCTCCTTCCAGAGCTTGATTGAACACCTGCTCTATGCTGCTCCAACCAGTTCCAGCCCGTTCCATTGCCATTAGACGTCTGACCCACAAACCGAACGCCCACGGACAATTGCGAGTCGACCGCTCACAAACCGAGGTTGCTACCTGAACATCACTGACAAAATACAACTTTTACTCATCTGCCACTTTTCTAGCAACCACTGGGCTCAGAGCGATCAGGTTTCACGTCGGTATCTTAACTAGACGTTACATAAAACTATTAAGTGGAATCTATTTGCAAGTTCATCCCATCTTCATGACTTGTGACACTAGGCTGGTAGAGGCTTGCTCAGACCAGCTGAAGGGCAGTGGTTTTGCGGTTAGCAGACCCCAAAAACAGCACTCCTGATAAGTGGACTGGTCTGAACGTTTTTTGACGATTTTTAGCCAAAAATAGCGATTTTTGAGCGTTTTTAGTGCCCAATCCCCTCCCAAAATTTTGGCTCAGACCCCCGGCCGGCGCCAAATCCACTCCCCTTCGGCGGATGACCTGTTACATGTATGCTAATAATCGCCTGTAAAACAGCAGTTTTTAGCTGTATTTAAGCCCAAATTAGCGACTTTTAGTCAAAAATTGCGATTTTGAGCATATTTAGTACCCAGCCTAAAATTTGGGCTCAGACTCCCCAACCGACTTCGGAGGATGACCTGTTACATGCATGCCGGTGCCAGATGCTACCCGTTACCATATGCCGTTATCTTGGTGACTGTTAGCGTTAACCGCTTACCTCTCGATTCTTGAGGTCATTAACAAGCCAAGCAATGTAGTCCTTCCAGAGATCCACCTCTAGACAATGCTCAGTAAGGGCTCTTTCGTAAATCAGTTGTATTCTGGCAGGGTCCTTCGCCTTCAGTTCAAACTCGATGTAGTTTCGGTATGCGTCCAGTGACAGCTTCGTGTAGCCTTTCACTGATGTAAGTGCTTCTTCCAAAGGTAAGTAAGGTTGCAATTTCTCTTGCGCTTTCTTGTAGATTGGTTCTACCTCTCCCCTTTGCTCCGCTGAAACTAGAGAAAGTTGGTTTCAAATGAGGAGATTAAGAGGCCACAACAGTTTATTAATTGAGATGACGAATGCGGCTTAAATGGAGGTCAGTCAAGTAAAAAACCAAAAATGCCATGTTTTTCCATTCATCAGTGCTACATCTCCCAAACGGGTTCACGTTATAACTAGAGTGCGGCCTGGTATTGGCTTCTTTGTGTGCCAATCAATACCCAATACTCATAAAATTCTTATTCTTAAAATTCATCGACCTAAGAATATCTTTATGAAGCCCTCTTGCGCCAATCACCAGATATTAAGCAGAATTTATCTGATAATTTCATATCCGGTTTCCTAGGTAGTACAACGGTAATTAGCTTTTATACTTCTTATCAAATAAAAAGGTCTGATTTTTTGCATCTCTATTGCATTCGTGGGCCGGAAAAATCCGGAGGGTGGTCTGGAGACCTCTGGGGGGTCCCCGAAAAAAGTCCAAAAAACGCCTACTTTGCCTTAAATAAACGAAAATTTTCTCCCTCCGGGAGGGGGGCATGGGCCGGCGAGGGGAATGGTAACCCCCTTACCCCCGCGGCCCATGTATGCTCTATTGATACTGTAAGTGTGTACTAGTCCCTGAATTGCAATTTACCCAGCTGAGCAAGATTGTATTTTTCTGGTATTGTTCGCACTCTAACCATAACTAACGCTAACGAGAATAATCATAATACCAAGTTCTTTGAATTCCTCCAAGGCCTCCTCGTTTTTCATCAGCGGCAACGACAGCTGTCGCACGAACAACTTGACCAGTCTGTCTTTCTGTTCGCTCAACTTGGCGCTCAATTCAGCATCATCTTCCTCGGCCGATTCCAACATATCCAGCAGCATCTGCTCAAATACGCGATACACCTCCCAAATTATGTGGCCTCTGTCCACTTGCAAGCCAACGGCTGTGACGGCTCGTTCAAAGACCTAATGAAAATATATACTATACAAAATCACCATCAACCGTAAAAAACAGAGCAGACCAAACCTCTCTGGTCTGATCGAAGTCCGACCCTCCACAAGCCCACTGAACGTACTCCAGCCAAACTTCGAGAGAAACGTAGTCCTTGACTGCTCGTTCGAATAGAGCTCTCACTGCCGCTTTGTTATCTTGCTCTTCGCTGGTGCTCAGGCTCTTTTCATCTCTGAACGAGAGATCCAATTAGAACTGACCACTACATTTATTATCCGTTTAACACAGAGGACGGCTTAGCATAGTACAAAGGTTGTCTGAACAGACTGCAGACGAGGTTAGCATTTGACAAATTTGGCGATTGCGCCGGGCCAACTTCCTCCCCAAATGAGCCAAAGGCTTAAAAAATAATTTTATAAATACCAGTGTGCTAGTACAGGTACTTACTTTTTCTCCTCAAGTCAGTTAAGAAACCTGTTCCAAAACGCCAATACAGGTCTACATACATGTACTAGGGGGGTTTGGGGGTTTACCCCCCTGCTGGAAAGGCCAAACCCCCCTTACTCCCCCCGAGACAGGTTAAGGACTTTTCTAAGTAGGACACTAGTAATTAGTGCAATTTCTCTGTTCTTATCTAAGATGAACGCTTGTGGTTCAATTGGTATTTGTCATTTTTAGTGATATAGAATGTACAATGTATTAGTGCTGTACCTAGGGGGTGCGGGCGGGTCTGGTACACCCCTTTCCGGTGGAGTACGAAGAAAAATCCGCCGAAAATAAGAAACATTGTAATACAGTTGATCATGTATGGACTAAAACTGTTAATTTCTGCTTATTTTACCCTCCAGAACGGCAGTTAGTAGTTTACGCACCGTACGCTCCGTTCGCATCAGCAGCGACCTCAATTGGGCGCCGATCTTTCGGATATCTTTCAGAGTTGCGAATTTGCTTAGATCGGTCAGAGAACTGTTCTATTTCAGCTTGCATTAACAAATATCGCTCTTTTTTGTGGAAAAGTAGCAGGGTGCATTGAATCTTTTAACGAAAAAGCATCAGTAAAGAAAACAAAATGTGCAGAACAGAAACGGAAATTGTCACCATCATCTCCAAGGAGCAGCACCAAATAGAGGGGAAAGAGCCGAGTCAATGAAACCAAAGTGTTTTCTTATGGATTTTAGGGCTGCTGCCATATCACTTAACTGATAATCGATAGTTATAAACCAGAGTTCGTGCGGGACCTGAAAAGTCAGAGAGTCATCGAAAAGTGACATAATTTAAAAAAATTTAGGGAATCAGGGAAAATTCAGGGAATTTCGTGTCCGGTCAGGGAAAAATTTGATAGTTGTATGTAGAATCATCTTTCGCCCAAAGGGCCCTGTCAGTGCTTTACACACCACCCTTTTGAAAATGGGACGTTTGGCTTTCCATGACTACTACAACTTAAAGTGAAATTGAGATAATGTACGCCCAATGGCTTCAAATCGAAACTACATGTACATGTACTGTACGTTAAAAACAATTAAAATTATGGCCACTTATTGCAGTGATTTCTGCACTGAAAAAATTACGTAATTAAGTCGCCAACCCCCTACCCCAGCGTAATTCAGCTCTGAGAAACGCCCATTTCCGTTAGGGGTGTTTTCGAGTTTTACTTTGGAAAATGGCCCCATCAGAGAGAACCATGGATAACCATTGCTGGCTACCCAGAGGGAGTTGGGCGGAACTGTTTTAGGGTTTCACTTTGGGGCCATAGGGATGTCCAATGCACGCCATGCCGGCCGATTTTGCCGACCCCTCACTTAACATGTCCGCCTGATGGCTGCCTGATTTCGGTTGGCAATGACAATTAACAACAACCCTTGCTGTCAGTGGCTGCTAGACAGCGCCGGCTTGGTCCCCATTTATCTACTTGCCATTGCTGACTTTCGACGGCCTTGGTTGGGCTTTGTGTCAACTACTTCCCATCGCCTCGACAGGTTTCGAACCCCACAAACACACCGCTTCCACGGGTGCCGGGGGGCCGCTGTGACACACGGGATTATTTACGCTTTTTTCTTTTTAAATTGTAAAGAAGCTGATTTTCCAAGTACTTTTCCACAAAAACGCGCAATTTGTTAATGCAAGCTCAAATAGACCGGTTCTCTGATCGATCTAAGCAAATTCACCACTCCAAAAGATCGGCGCCCAATTGGGGTCGCAGCTGATGCGAACGGTGCGTAACGGTGCGAACGGTGCGTACGGTGCGCAAACTACTAACTGCCCTCCAGAACGGCTTCTAAATGCTTGCTTAAAGGGTAATTTTTCAAAATTTCTCGCCCTAGTTGGACAATTGCCCAACGAGGCCTCTTCGAAACTTTAATCCCTGTGAAAGAAATCCTGTGTACACCACTGGAATGTACTTGTTCACTGAAATGCAATTTTTGGCTCAGCTACGCAAGTATTATGTATTTTGTATTGGGTATTGGGGGTATCAGGTATTGCGATTGGGTATTGAGTATTGGGGTATTGGGTTTTTCACGTATTGTTCGCACTCTAGTTGATACAATCCATAGATCTAACAAGGGTGTTCCCCCACCCGACGGACGACCCCCGGATCAGAATCTTCGAGACATCTTTAATTTAAGTGCCCCCAAGTTTACCAATGGTAGCTGGCTTGATGGCTGACCGCACTAGTAAGAAACGGCAGCAAAAGGAGCCCACACCACTCCTGCGTACTGTACGGAAGCGCAAGTATGACCTGTACGCAAGTCGAGATCAAGGAAAGCCAGCGACCGAAAAAGTCAAGCAGCGCGGACCGTACGACACAGCACGACATAAGTCATCTAAGGAAAGTGACTCTGTGTTCTTCAAATGGGGCAGAGCCTAACAATTGCAGTCACCGTGCTTTAAAACTAACCGGCGACCGATTTTTTTCTGGGTTGGGCACTGACGACGCGCCCTCAAATACAACTAAAAAGCGGGTGTTTTACAGGCAAAATTGTGTCTGAAATTCTAAATAGTTGCAAAAAATTGGTTGCCAGGAAAATCGGAGGCGTGGAAATCGTAATTCGGATCTAGAGACTCGGTTACTCTTATGGGCGACTCAAAACCAGCTAATAGTACGGTGTACGTTATAGGAGCGCGTAGTAAAAGGAAACAAACAAGCCGTTGTACTCGATCCATTCAAGCCACAGATTTGGAGCTAAAGGAAAGAGAGCTGCAAAGCTCTCCCGCGCAGTTCGCAGACGCTCCAATTCACCGCTGGACCGAAGCGCAGATATCAAAGCCAAGTGCCCGTTGTAATGGTTGGGATTGGTCTCCACCTGTAACAACACTACACTGACGCAAAAAGTCACGTCTACAATACATGACACAAAATCAGAAAACCAACCGCTGCAGTCAAATCGGCCAATTGTTGCTCGTTTTTGAGATCGTTTTCCTCCAAAGAACCCGCATCACCATCATCATCGTCCTGCTTCTCCTCTTGTTCTTCTTCTTCTTCCTGCTCCTCCATTGCAACGTCTTTTTTCTCTGTCGTCATAATTCTATTTCCGATCCGACACGTTTCTGCGACTCACTGCATTCGTTCACATCGCACACCACACCACTACCTACACACATCCGGCGAAAGGTGGGGAGGGGAGAGAGGGAGGTGGTGCGGCTATGGACTAGGGATGGGACCGGTATACGGTATTATACGGTATTATACGGTATTATACGGTATTTTTGGCTATACGGTATTATACGGTATACGGTATTTTTTATACCGTATAATACCGTATAATACCGTATAGTTGTCACAACTAAATCAGCTAGATTTTAAGAGTAAATTCATGTCATTTTCGCTCCTTCAAAGGTCGCAGTACTGTTTTCAGGTTATGCAAGCCAAAGTATCGGTTAGAAAAAGCCATCAAATCTACCTTTAAGGCACATTTTTTGCTTTCATAAAAATGGAAAATGTGTATTACTTGCAAAATGGAGAAAAACCTGCAATTTCACTTTCGAATACAATCAAAAACCAAATTTTGCTTAGCATTTCACCAACATCAAGTAAAGCAGGTATGTCCAACCCATACGTGTACAAGGGGGTTACCCCCTAGCCGGAAAAGCCAAACCCCCTCATCTCCAAGACAGGCTGGCTAACGGAACTGGCTTAGAAATCACTAACTTTTAGCCTAAAATTCGCTTGAAAAGCCTTTGGAAACCGAATTTGGCGTTTTCACTGCTGATATTTAAGAGAAATCGGTGTTTTTCGAAGCCCTTTTTGCCATTTTTTTGCTTGTTTTTAGCTCTACAACTCTATTTGACAGCTTAAAATAGCGATTTTTAGCGTCCTTACTGAGAAAACGAGCTAAAAACTGGGCCCTCTGGGCGAAACCCCCTCCCTAGGTCGGCCCAGAGCTGTAACATCCATGGAACCAAAATACAAGATACAATGTATTTGCAACTTCATTTTTGTTATGCATAGGACACTACACCCCCATCCGCGGTACGGAGTCGCGGTCCACTGCAGTTAGTATGGGCACGCGCACGTACAGCACAACAGGTCAGAATCAAAATAGCCGTCTTTTTTCACTATACAGACCGACCACAAAAATAAAACTTTTGTTTTTGACCAGAACTTTGCGAGCTGTCCATATACTATCGTAACTACGTGTTTTCTAGCGTTTGCAGCAAACTATACGGTATTATACGGTATTATACGGTATCGAAAATGGTATACGGTATACGGTATACGGTATTTTTATACCGGTCCCATCCCTACTATGGACCCACGGTCAAGGGTGCGGCCCGGTGATCTCCCTCCGGATCAATATTTAGCACTATTTAGCAGACGGTCGATTTATTTAGCAAATCGAACAAAATTAGCTGTCCAGTATTTTGCGATCGCTTGTAGCGTAAAACCATCTAAACAACAAAAATTCTTTTTATTTTTGGAATTCCTGACTGATTCTTAAGGTGTGCTGGTGCAGACGTGTTGTTCAGACTTTTTTGCAGTGGGAAGATTTGTAAGTAGTTCCAGTCTATTTAGCGTCGGTCTAGCCTAGCTAGCTGATCGTCTAAAATGCAATGTCGTGGCCGTGGTCGTCCAAAGACGGGATTCAGCGTTCCTTGGGAACAAATAAATAACACAGCTAACTTATCAATACGAAGCATTGTACATACTGTACGCTGGCGCTGCAATTCGCTTGGTCTTTCTGTATATATTTTAGTAAAGTGCATAAATAATAGCAGTAAAACGCCGGAGTGGCAATCAATCTGTTTAGGGGAATAGAAACGTTTGCTTTGCAGTGAAACATGCCACCTCAGTAAAAGGGTTCCATTTGCAGTTCGCCTTCTTTCGATGGAACCCCCTGTCAAAACCGAAGCCAAGACACCAAACGGACATCACCCAAGGATTGACAGCCTGTGGATTTGTTTCGGCAATGGCTATTAAGAACAACAACTTGTGATGAATTTTTGACAGAATTACTGGTGCAAGTACCTATACAAATTTGTTTTCTTTTGTTTTGTTTCATATTTGATCATTGTCCAGCTGTGTTGTGTTGCTTTCTACGATGGCCGATCCAGAACTCATCGAACAAGTGGTCAGTCAGTTTTCATTCTGATTTGCCATAGGCTCAGTTGTGCATTGAGGCTACTTTGTTTTAGCGCCACATTTTTCCTGAGTTGGATCAGAACTGGTTCGACAATCTGGCCGACAATCCTAATGCTCCACTGGTTCTTCAACAGCAACTCGAACAGGTACTCGTATGCGGTACCGCTAAGCAGTATGTCTGACAGGCAGTTGCACATCTGTTGTAGTACATCCAGTCTGAGGGACAGCGGTGGGTCGATGTGCCACCACCACCAGTCAGAGAGCGAAGAGGCACTGCACCGATCTGTCTGTCACCGTATTTCGTGCCCAATAACCTCGCAGACTTGTCCAATCGCGAGATAAAGTCGGACTGTCAGCTTATACCAAGAGACACTCAGCAGCGCGTGCTGGCCATCAGCTTTCTCTCCAACTACTTCCGTCGAGTCCGTCAGCCTTTGAACACTCCAGTGCAAAGTAAATGTGTGTCGTTTCAGTTTCGATTCTACAGTATCGCCAAGCTGATGATTGCGCACGGATGTAACATGTTGAAAACGGCCAGATGTCTGCACAACTACGTGTCACGACCAGAATTTCAGTACCCTCCCATGTATGCGCGCGCCCCGACTATTACGATTGACGTGCGGAACCGTAAGTGCTGTCTGTGACCACGTTATTATAGACTTGCGTTTTGGTTTACAGGCGGACGCGCGTTTTTCTTTTTGCGAAGCGTGAAGCGCGTGCCAATGAAATTCACCAATCGACCGCGGGCACTGCGTCCGCTAAAGAACCAGCAACGCTTCATGCAAACTCAGTGGAACGTGTTCATGCGAGAGTGTGTGTGGCCGCAGCAGGGGCAGACAAGAACCGAAGCCACTGCCGCCAGTGTTCCCAGCGGTCCGCGCCCCATCATCTCCTGTGGCATTTGTTCGCAGTCAATCGCAGAGGTCTCTCTCCTTCAAGACATAGTTCAACACGTTTTCAAATTCTTTTTTCAGCTGTCAGCTGTTGCCGACGGTCACCTTCTGGCGACTAAATGCGGTCACGTCTTTTGCAATGGCTGCATTCCTCGGGCCATTCAAGCTGCCGACGGCACTCGCAGATGTCCGACCTGTCGAGAGCCGGTCACAGCAGAGAATGTTGTGACGCTTTTGATCTGACCTGTGCATCTACTACCCACTGTTTCTCAATCACAACCTCATTTAACATTTAACTAATAAAACCTTGTCACGCCTAGACCTATTTTCTTGTGACTACTACTTGTCAGTGCGTTTGGCGGCTGAATAGCCATTTTCGAGCTGATTCCGTCTGACTACCCACGGAAACGATAAGGATGAAGCTTACTGGAGTAACGGAGGCTTGACTAGGTGGGATACAACCAGTGGCGTACCCAGGGGGTGTAAGGGTATGTACAATTATTTAGTAAGTGTATAGAGCGACCAATTCGGTTATTAGTGCTATGTATTCGAATTCGGCATTTTTATACAGAATTCGGTGTTTTATATTTACTGTATTGCTGGACCAATTACTAATAAATCTTGAAATGCCCGCCACCAGTGCGTATCATCCTTCTTTTACAGGAATAATACCGAATAACAGTAAAAGGGGAAAATCAAAGAAGTTTGATCTGACAGATTTTATCAGTTAAAATTAGATCAAATCTAAATGTTTAAGAGCCGGTTTAAATTACTGGTGACCTTTTTCGGGCACTTTTGGTAGAAGTTTGGGCGAATTGTCCGATTTCGGTGAAACGTTGCATGTGAGCATACCTTGATGTGAGAAACAACCTGGAGTCCAGCTTACTGTTGCATGCGTATACGCATTACGCATATCATTACGCAAAGTACGCATTGGGTTTCAGAATGCGTATACGCATACGCATACGCATTTGAATTTCATTACGCAATATTATTACGCATTCTACTAAAAGTTTGCATGTTTTTTGCGTAATGCGTATTAGGTCTGAAAAATAGCTACCTTTTCTAATGTCTTGCAAAAAATTTAGTTCAAGTTGTTACCTAATTGTGGTTATTCTTCATGTTTTTAGTGTGAGGTGAGGGTACTACCAGGAATTTTCTGAGATAAGTTGAAGCTTCAACTAAGTTTTGCTTGCTACTATTTATAAAAGAGGTTTAAGTTTTGAGAGGAAAGGAAACCTGTGACAAATCCTTGAATTTAGAGTTTCTATATTGTATTTCTACACTTTTGGGTGACATAAGTTGGGTTGTAAGCTCAGGCTATCTGTTTATCTTTCCACTGTATGTTTATTATAGGTTATCCGCCGAAGGATTTACAGTAGGGTCTGGCGTCTGAGCCCGAATTTTGGGAGGGGAGTTAGGCACTAAGAATCGCAAAAAATGGCAATTTTTGGGCTAAAAATCGTCAAAAATTGCTAATTTGGGCTGAATCGTGTTGGTGGAGTGTCCCCGTGGCCGTCATGCCGTGGTCGTCCAAAGACGGGGATTCGTCGGCGTTCTTTAGGAGCAAAAAGAAATACCACAGCTACAGTAATCTATCAATACGGAGCGGGAGAAATTCTCTCAGAAAGAGATCTGGCTGACGCAATTTCGTGTTTGTTGGACATCAGAGTCACAAACGTAACAGTTCATGCGTTCTTGACCAAGGCAAGAAGAAAATGCAGGCTCAACACTCAACAGGAAATTTCAGTAGTTGACGAAGTCTTTAAACATTGGAAATTTACTGCTGCCCAAGTGACAAAGCTTCAGACTCCTTCATCTCTACGTTGCTTGCTTCTTTCTTTTATTGCACAGATTTTGTTGGGCCATTTACTTATTTCGATTTCACTAATGCGTGCAGAGTGTTCTAAGAGAAGTAACAGAAGAAGGGTTTACTCTAGAAAGGTCAACCCTGATTCAGCAGTGCGTGTAATAATGAAACCGTTTTTATGGCTGTGTTTACTACTGGAGTTCTTAGTACCTAAATCAAACTCACACGAGTAAGGCACCACTGTTGCTTGTTGTTGCATGAGTCCGCTTCTGTGTTTCTCACAGATTTCTATGTTGTCTTATAGGCGCCCATCTGATGCTAACTCTGCTCGAGGAGAGGCTTACTTAGAACCGCCTTCGTCCCATGCAGATCAAACAGGGTTAACTGACGTCCAACCATCTGGGTCTTTTAGCTTAGTAATAAAACTTTTTTGTTCACGACCCGTGGCCCCGTCGGATACAAGCAACCAACAAGAGTTACCGCTGCGAAACGGACAAAGAACGCGTTGCATATTAAAACTGCTTGTGCTCTAATAGGTTCATCAGAATTTTCGGTTTTCGCCGTCAGGTCATGCGGATGTGCATACAGAAGACTCTGTTTCACTTCATAGCATTGTAGAAGCCGAAACAGTCTGAAATTGCATTTGGACCACTTTGGTGCAGATCGCCTAAACAATGGGCGACTTTGATCGGGAGATACAAACGACGCACCTGGGGACATCACTCGACTCGAATTTTAAATTTTAAACACGGACGACTGAATTTGGTATCAAATGACTGCTGACGCTCTTGATTTTTATTTTACAGATCAACATTACTGCATGCTATGTCAGCTTTACCTCAGATACGTGTTGTCCGTCTCGGTACAAATCCTGTAAAACGTGCACACCCAAATTGTAAATCTTTAATAAATATGACCGAATCCGGTATCAAACAACTACTTTTGACTTCTACATTATTATATACCCATCAGCCCATTCACAATCAATTACTGCATGCTGTATCAGATTACGCGCTCTAGTCGTATCGTCTTACCTCATCGATTATCGGCCGATTTCCACCGGAACCCCACTTAGAAAACTTGCTATAAAATTCATACGTATGGACGTACATTCGTGCCCAAGGCCGGATCGGTGGACCATTACCCTAGCTACAGAAGTAGCACAGTTAGAAAGATTGAGATGGAAACCCCAGGACGGTGGCCCTTTTTAAACAACGATCATTAATATGAAGAAAAAAGAAGTTTTCTCAGTCATCTTTTAAAAGATAGCTACCAATTTTACTACGTGAGTAGGCCTACCTTAGATGCATATTTCGTCGCATTTACTTTCAGAGATCCTTGAACAAGAAATTAAAAAATAAAAAGAATAAAAATGCGCTTGAAAATGAAACCCGATTTCGACATCGTGGCATTCGAGACTGCCGACAGATATGTCTGCCAAAGAGCATAAGGGTAGATTAGCTATCGATTAAGCATAAACATAACGATATTTATCAAAGCCCAAGGACGGTGGCCCTCTTTAACCAAAAAATGGCTGAAAATGATCTGCACTTGAAACACTAATCGGCGCAAGTAGTGATCTCCCTACAAAAGGTAAAAATGGTCAGTGCAGTTATAGCACAATTGAGCAGTTTTATAGAATCCTACGTGGGGTGTTTAGTTATACGTAACGTAGTAGGTATGGCCAAGCCAATGGTTTTCAAAAATTCACGCTACAGCAAAAAAAATATGCTATAACCGCCGATAACATGACCGGATATGATAATTTACGCAAAAACCGCACTTGATTCCATGAAAAATTAGAAAAATGCGATCTAAAAACATTCGTCTGCGAAGAACTTCTGCATGGCGCACTTGGTACCATTTTTAGTTATGGGCAACAGATTTCAATTACTCGCGCTACAAGCAAAAATTTATGCTAAAACGGCAATAGTATGACCGGATGCGATCTTTTACGCAAAAAACGCACTTAATTTCATGAAGAATTGGGAAATGCGGGTTCAAAACAGCCGCGAGGGTCAAATTAGTGACCGTAAATTTAAATCTTTATAATTTTTTCGCTGTGGCAACGGTGGCGCGAGTTACGAAAGTGCAACCAACTTGATTGTTTGTCTTGAACCGTCTTGTTATATACAAAAATATAGCGCACTTTATGGTCCTCGGAGTGCCGTAAATACTATGGGCAACCGGCAGTCCGCGACGTAAAATCGAGTCATCTTCTATGTCATCTATCCTGTAACAACTAAAATTCGCCCAGCACTCAATGCAGTTTTTTGCATATCAGTAAGACCTAAACCCTTTCAAAATCGACCGAAACTCCAATTACAACGGCAAGAAACAACTGTGTTCGCGCGTTTTTGTTCTTCAAGTCTGTGTTCGCCTTGTTCAGCGCCTTTGGTAGGCTTCTTTTAAAAATTTGGCCTTCAAAAATTCTTTTTTAGAACTCTAGCCCTCGGAATCTCAAAGGCCAAAAAATCTGCTAGAAAGTAGACGCGCCTAAACGGGCTACTCTCTGAAAATACGTAGGACCGTACGTAGCGATTTCACATGATTTGTCATGACACACAGTAAATTCCGTTTGTATGAGTCATTTTAAGGCGTATTCATAATTGTGTCGAAACTGTACGTGGCCAACAGAATGAAAGTATGAACGCCGTAGCGACATCTTTCGCCGCTGACAAAGAGAAAACTGTTCTGGTAGATCCGGGTTGGGCCCGCCACGACGCGGGCAGAAAAGTGCACCAATTTGCCTCTGGTTGAGAACCAGAGATGGGGCGACCACGAAAAGGCTGGTGCATTGGCCCCAGCCATGCAGCCAACCCTACAGACCCTCGTTTGCCAGCTCTCTGCAAGCACATCCAGGACCTCATCAATGAACACAAACGTGACCATTGGCGCCAAAAGGTGGAAAGCCTTGACCACCGTGCCGATGTGAGTTCTGTATGGAAACTTGCAAAGTGTCTGTCTAACGATGCCCAAAATGCCCCTACCAACCGCCAAGTGTCCTTTCCTTTCCCGGCGGGTTCTTCAGCCTTAGCAGCAGCCAATGCGTTCAATAGGCAGTTCAACTCAGCAGCCCCTGATCCGCCTCTACCTGCCAACGAACCCAGACGCATCAAACGTCAGATACGCAACAAGCGCCGTGATTTAGAAGGTGCCCCTTCCTTCACGGATGCTCAAGTTTCTGCAGCCATCCATGGCTTCAAACGTTCACCTGCCGAGGGCCCTGATGGCCTAACGATTTTACATCTCCAGCATCTTGGCTCGACAGGCCTGTTGCGCCTTGCTGACCTTCTGACGGCCTGCGTGAAGCAGTGTGTCCTGCCTAGAACGTGGCTACTGGCCAATATAATCCCTCTGCCGAAGAAAGGCAAAGACCTCTCCCTCAGCTCGTCATATCGACCAATCAGCCTCCTGTCACCGTTAATCAAAGTGCTGGAACGCCTGATCCTTCCCACGCTCACCAATCATCTGCTGCCCGCGAACCACCAGCACGGATTTAGGGCTCGCCACTCTACCACTACTGCTCTCTGCAAATTTCCACCCAAGTGGCAACAGGCTTCAATCAGCGTAAGCCGGCTCCTCGTACCGCCGCTGCTGCACTTGACATCTCTAAAGCTTTCGATGCAGTGGACAGGTTTCGTCTCCTGCGCAAGCTCCATGCCTCTACCCTACCTGACTGGACTGTTCGCTGGTTATCTGCTTACTTGTCTCGCCGCGCTACAAAGGTCCACTTTGCTGGTGTCGTGTCTTCACTTCGCCATAGCAAGCATGGTGTCCCCCAAGGAGCTGTCACCTCTCCTTTGCTATTCAACTTTTACATCAGAGACCTGCCTACACCGGACCCTGGTTCAGGAATGCAGTTGATCTCATACGCAGATGACATCACTATAACTAGCTCGGACACCACTCCAGACCGCGCGGCCGCACAGCTAGGCCATTACCTACCGCAGCTAGAAGATTGGATGGCCGAAAACGGACTCCAGGTCTCGGCTCAGAAGTCTCAAGGCCTGTTGTTCACGCTTTTCTCTGGCGAGTTTCGCACACCACTAAACCTGTCCTGGAGAGGCACCCCCATTCCAACACCAAATACTGCCAAGATACTGGGGGTTACTTACGACACGATGTGGACCTTTTCTCACCATGTGAAGTCCATAACCGCAAAGGCTGGCGGCAGATTGAACCTACTAAAGGCACTCACTGGCTCAAGGTGGGGCAGTCCCAAGGAGATGATGCTAATGCTCTACAAAGCTACTGTCCAATCAGTAATGCTTTATGCAGCTCCGGCCTGGTTTCCTACTATTTCTCAAACCAGCACTGCTCGCCTGCAGCGCATTCAAGATGCCGGTCTTCGTGTAGTAACGGGCTGCCTACAGATTGCCGGCACTCAGCACCTCAGTGCAGAATCCAGAGTTCTTCCAGTCTCCAACAAAGGCAGAATGCTCTGCCACCAGGCCTATGTCCAAACTCGCAGCCCCCAGCACCCTTGCCATCTCGATTTCCCTCTGGACAGACCACGCTCCATGCGACACACTCTACGCTCTTTCGCCAGCAATGTCGCGGATACGCCTCTGTCCGATGCGAGCATCAAAACTTCTCTGCTACAAATCCACCACAATGCGGCTTCTGATGCCTCCGCATCCATCAACGCTGTTTTGGGGCGCCCTCCACCTGCCATCGCGAAAACCGAGCTTTGTCTCGCTCGTGCGGACCGGTCCTTGCTAGCACAGCTGAGATCCGGGCATTGCTACCTGCTCGCAACCTACAGACACAGACTGGACAATACTGTTTTGCCTTCCTGCCCAAAGGATTGTGGACAACCTCACACTACCGAGCACCTATTCCTGTGCCCCCGCCTTCCAGTCAGACATGGTTTGGCGGCCATCAACCTCTGGTCAGATCCCCAGCGGGCCCTGCTCTTCATACGACAACATTGGCAGTAGAAACACACAGAAAACTGTTCTTCAATAAATTGAACAACTTTTTTGGCGGCGGAGGTCTTTGCTTGTTGTATATTTAGTGGAAGGAATAACTAAATGATATTGTTTTGGTGCAAAGTAACTACAGACTGTGCCAAAAACAACACAGTAGATTTTTTACTGGTTTAGACGAATCTTTTTCGAATGAAAGACAAATAAATTCTTGACCGATAGCTGAAATTTTCTTTTATAAAGATACTCTGCTTGGTTTACGAGATATTTTCTCTCCAAGTTTCATTTTATCGACACATGGAGCAACTGTCGGCCCAGCAGAATTGTTTTCGACACGAGTATGATTACGCCTTTACGCACATAAGACTTGCATTGTGCAACATCTGCACAATTTCTCCAATTTGATGCACTTTATCCTCGGGGATGTTCAGCCAGAAATTGAAAGCCTAAAACCCAAACACTAACCAATCTAAAATAAGCTTCAATTTGCACCTACTTTGGCCAACTTGGTGCGCACATGTTTGCCAGGCACATTGCAAATATAGTTGTAGGGCGCCAGTAATGCTCGCTCCTTCGCTTTCTTTGCTGCCAGTGCGCACGCAACGCATCGCTTGAATTCTCTGTTGAGTCCATGCCTAAGAATCAAGAGTTGTGGATTTTTCAGTAAGCGCAGAGTAAACCAAAGCGGTGTTGATTGCTAGATATTGAAGAGAGTTTACTAAGAAGGTCCGGTCTTGCAATACCTAAACAACTGTCACCATTCTCGAGAGAGTCCATCCTGGTTCGCACACAACCATAAACTGGTCTTTTTAGCAGTCGTTAAGGAGGTATGGCCTCTTTTTACCATAAAACAGTCAGTTCGGGAGCGAAAGGTCATTATTCGTAGTAAAACTATGGACCACAGAGAGAGGCGAAGGAACGTGTCCACAGCGACTAATCATAATTAGAGTGCGAACTATTATTGAAGAAAAACCCAATACCCAATCCGATCCGATTTGCGGGGGCCTTACGGCCTGCTATCAGACTCGAGGTCCATTCCGCTACCCCCGTGATTCGTCATCTCGGACGTTGACCTTCTTCCACTGCCAGCCCCTCCTAGCCATGCTGCTGGGCGCCGGTCACCAGGAGGCCGGCCAGCGTGTACTGTAGATTCCATGATGCTGACAGCTCCCGACGGCCGCCGGTATGCCAGAGGGCTCGCAGCATAGTTGGTCTATCAGACAGCTTCTGACATCGTAGATCTTGTTCCCAACGCGGTATGCTTTGTGGAGTGGCTTCGGTGCAACGACAGATCCAGTCGGTTCCCATTTACCTAGTCGCTGTAACCAGCTTTCGGTGGCGTGGGTGGAGCTTTATGCCGACCACCAACTCTTTGCAGCAAGAAACTTGCCGCGCCGAGAGGATGAGCGCACGACGTCGCGCACAGTGGCTATGCGCCCTAAACTACTACACCAACTGTGCCGGCGAATAGGAGGTACATTATGTACATATCATGAAAATAGCAAAAATCAAACTCTATTTCAGATAAGAAAAAAACTTAATTTTAATATTTTTAACATAACAGGGGGTCTGCTCCCATCTGACTTAGGTCAGAGCCCATCCCGAGACGATTTTTACGACAAGCAATTTTTTACAATTTCAGACACAAAATTGACTACGGTAAGTTATCTAAATTACTAAACACACGAATAAAGTTATCTAAGATAAATAAAGCAAATAAAGAAAATTATACGAACGATCCATAGTTTTAAACCCAACTCGGCGCGTTCCTTTCCCGTACCGAACTGACTGTAAACGTTTAACATAGTCTGACTGAATGATGCATAGAGCACAGCGTCACAATCAACGCTCAATCTGTTTACACGCTGACAAACCAGCGAACAAGAACCATTTTATCAGCGTAGCAGTAACAAGAACAACAATGACTCTCTATCAAATCACTCAACAACTAAAGGTAACTACGAACCGTGCACATGCGATACACTGGAGAAACAGCCCAATTATTTTTTCAGCAACATCTCTCTAAACTGCTGGTTGGACAATTTGGCCTTTTCGCTCGTTCGTCCAATTTCGGCACCGTTCGACTCGGTCGCCGCCGACAATGACTTCTTGTCTCCTTTTTTGGTCGTCTGCACACTGACAGCAGACAACGCCCGCGGAGTCATCAGTTGTATTTTACTGCTGTGAGGTTTTCGGGCTTCCGTACCGAAAGCACCAGACGCCGACCACTTAGGAGGAGGGTTGCTGAGCGCCACAGACAGTTGTCGCTCTGAAAACAATTTTTAGCAGAGTGAAAACTTGTATGGTATTGTAGTGTTTGTGCCCGATTAACTAATGATTCCTGAGGAGTCAGTTTGTCATTCATCTTGATCGTAACAACTCTACAGTTTTGTGTTAATCGGTGCCACGTTATAACTGTGCAGAGCAAACATGTAACAGGGGGTCTGCCCTCCACCCGACTAGGCCAGCAGACCGCCTCCGATTTTGTTGGAAAGTAGTTTTTTGAGCAAATTTTTGCGATTTTTGGATGGATGGATGGATGGAGACCCCTACCCCGAGACGATTTTCCCGGAACCCCTGGTTCGTCTCCCTTTGTTTTTGTTGTACATGTAACAGGTCATCCGCCGAAGGAGGAGGTGGTTGGGGGTCTGACGCTGGCCCAGGGGGCGGTCTTAGCCCAAATTCGACCTCCACTTACCCGAAGCGAACAATTTTTTGTTAGGGCGTCGTTTATGGACAGATCCTTACTACTTAAACGTATGTACTGTAAGTAGATTCAACACAGACTTATCAAGACGTTTACTTAACAAACGGATGCAAGGGCACAAGAATAGACGAGATCAGTATCAGAGTCGAGTCTTTCTCAGCTGCTGCATGCTGCTGAATCAAATAGCTGCATACAGAAGCTCACTGCGCAGGTGGCGAATGCGCCGCTGGTGTCTTCCCTGCGTTTGTCGCACCTGCTCGCGAACCCGGCCGAGTAGGAGGCGGAGGGTGCGTTCTTCCGGTCGCGCGACGAGGCCGATGCAGACTGAGGCGGTACCCTGACAGCAGGAATGCAAGCACCACAAGCACCGTGATGGCGCCCAGCACGGATCCACTGATGACAACTCCGAGTTCGCATTGAGACAACGCCATACCTACACAACAACACAGTGGACAAACAACGGCAGCACAAATGGCTTTTTTTGGCATCGCGTAATACTTGTAATTAGAAGGTGCATGTGTTGGACGCTGATTGGACGGAAAAGACCGTACTGTATGTATGTGATTGTTACAGAACGCTGTGCTTGCTGACCAAGAATATTCTACTTACCATACATGTAACAGGCGCCCGACTTAGGCCAGACCCCCTTCCTTCCGTTCTTTTTCTGGCAAGTAATGTTTGAGCAAATTTTTACAATTTCAGATACAAAAATCGCCCTTAGCCGTATTTCAGCCAAAATTAGCCATTTTTAGCCGAAAAATTGAGATTTTTTTGATTTTTTGAGCGTTTTTAGTGCCCAACTACTCCTACCCCAACCGCTCCCCCTTCGGCGGATGCCCTATTACATGTATTGTGTATAGTGCGCTACAGCATTGGTTTTGGTGCCCCACTACCCTTTGCTCGGAAAGTATCTTTAAAGTTCGATCAATGCCTAGCTTTAGCACGCTCTTTTAAGTTAGCAGACTTGATGCGATAATTTCTTATTATAGTGGCCGGTTTTATAAGTGGTACAGAAAAGTAATTAGCTTTCTTTCCACTTACGTATAAATAAAAAATCTATTTTTCTGCCATTTCTAACTCCTATTAAACAGAATGCTCACTAAATATCGATTTTTGGCCCAGTTGAGCTGTACTGCGTACTGGGGAGGATGTAGTGAGGGCGTTAGCTGTTGCGATCGGGTTGTCTGGCATCGCTGGCACTCTAGATTGTGCACTTCGGTCTCAGACAGGGTTAACATTATTACAGGACGTGCAGAGAAATTGCAGCGGTCGACCTATTTATTACCTTTAAAGACAGAGCCGTCGGTTTTAACGAGCGCGCGAGATGCAGATTCTTCGTCCTCAAACTCGACATAGGCACAACCTTTCGGCTTTCCATCTTTGTGCGTCACCATCCTGACTGCCTTCACTACTCCGTAGAGGGAAAATAAGTGCTAAACTCAGTTGTCAGAAGACACAACAAGAAGCAGCTCCCTTTCCACCTTCAAGTCCGACTCGGACGCCTCGTAGTTGACGTTGCGAACGAAAAGTTTGCGCTTTTCTAAACCCAGATCGTACTTGAACTTGGCTGGATGCTTCTTCTTGTCTTGACACCGGGAAATGTACATCGGACGGCCGTTAACCGGGGTACGGTCGAGATCTAACGCTTTCTGAAATCGCGCCATTTCTAGACTTTATGCAGTCAGGCACTTAACGGCATAGGTCACCGTTACCATATCGCATCAATATACCAGTAACAGGGAGGCCTGCCCCCACCCGAAACAGGCCTGATCCCCCGATCGGGAACACTCCCCGCCCCGAGACGATTTTTTAGAATTTCAGACACTAAAATTGCTAAAGTCGCCTGTCGCTAACCCCCTACCCTCAGGTCGACAGGTGTAGTAGTACGTACAGCTATAGGGCCAATGAAAATCCCCAACTGCTGAACATGTCGCGACAATTTCCGAAAATGTGATTCATTTTGGAAATAAAAAAATATAGCCGAAAATGCTGAAAGTACAAAATCTTGATCTATTTTATGCTGAAAAACATTTCCTTTCTCTTCTTTTTAACTGGAGACCTTGCTATTTTAAATATCTTTTACTTTCTAGCTTATGGCAAAACCGTTTCAAAAATATCTTTACTGATGTTGTTCACAAAATTGCATATTTACAAATACCTTACCTGTCATTAACTTCTGGTTAAGCCATACATGGGCGGGGGTGAGCGGGGTTTACCCCCTTGCCGGTTATACCTACGAACCCCCTTCGGAAATTTCGGCCACCTCTTTTTGGGACAAATTTGGCGACCTTTCTTGAAGAAAAACAAAAAAAGCCGGCCCAAACCCCCTCCGAAAAATTCGACCACCTTTTTTGGGAAAGCAATTTTATACGTTCCACCTCCCACCCCCTACGAAAAACGACATACGTTTTACCTCCGAATTTCTCCGGCCCATGTATTGGCTGAACTACACAAGACGTACGTATCATTCTTTACCTTGTACAAAACTTTGCGACAAGTTTCCACGGAACCAAACTGTCGCATCAGTTGCAAGTAATCGAGCCAGACAGCAGCGAACCGAGCCTGGCCCGCCGACATCATACTCTCCCACAATTGCTTAGCCTAAATACGACTCAACAGTGTTCTTAGAAACTCTGAACAATTCTATTCACAAACAATTAACCTTGTCTACATTTCCGCACTTGGCAGCTGCAAAATAAGCCCACCCTCTTCGGAAAGTGATCTCTGGGTCCCAGTCGTGTTGGCCGAAAACAGACTTCATAGACTGCGCGCCTCGCTCGAACGCTTCCAGTACCGACCAATAATCTCTCTCCTCACAATCTGCAACTGAAAAAGACTGACTGATACAGTCAGGCACTTAACGCCGTTTATGGTACCGACAACATTATTATAAGAACTAGGGTAAGGAAAGAGAACGACGGCAAAAACCTTGAGCGTCAACGCGCCTTCGCACTGCGTATACGTAGTGCATCCAAAGTTGAACGGCCTCCGTAGCAGTCTGGTAGCCGCCTTCCAGAGCTTGATTGAACACCTGCTCTATGCTGCTCCAACCAGTCTCAGCCCGTTCCATTGCCATCAGCCGTCTGACCCACAAACCGAACGCCCACGGACAATTGCGAGTCGACCGCTCACAAACCGAGGTTGCCACCTGAAACATCACTGACAAAATACAACTTTTACTCATCTGCCACTTTTCTAGCAACCACAGATCATACATGGGTAGGAGGGGTTAGGGTTTACCCCCTCTCCTCGGCAGCCATAGGGTTCGACCGGAACTAGATTTTTAAATCCGATCGGAATTTGAACTCAGACACAGTTAGAAGCGGCTTAAAGTTTTGGAATAAGCTGTTTTTTTCAACAATATGGCACCCTTGATTATATGTAGGGTTTCGACGAAATATCGATATCGATATCGAAAAGTCGATATATCGACCATTTTTCCAATATCGATATCGCGATATTTCGCATCGATATTTTCGATATTTTTTTGTGCAGAAAAAGTAGGAAAAAAAAACAAATCTGACACCAGGTTTATTTATCTGGAACAGTAAAAAACAATTTTTCCTGGACAACTCAGAAATCGATGGTATAGTCAAAACCTAACAGTGGCATGATAGCTCTCAGAAACATCAATTTCTCGGCATTCTCAGCTTTCTGACAGCACGCTTAGGTTCTAAAATGTCTGCAGCAACACTGAAGAGCAGTTCACTTCGCACACTTGAAGCAGGATGGCAGAAGCAGACATAGGCTAGCTTTTCGACTGAGGGGCGGTAAATTTACAAACCCTGAGGGGTTACCACCGGCTGATAGGTATTTGAAACGATGGTAAGCAAAAAAAATCCGATTTTTTACTGAAGTCAAGGTTTTTTGCATATTTGTCATTAACCCAAAGTTAAACTACGCTAGTCTGTCTGAGCTCATTTATGCCTAATGAGGGTGGGGGCATCGGCCTGACGGTTCAACTTTTCATTGAAGGCTTTCAGAAGGCCTCTACATTTTCTGTGATTCTCTACCTATTGATACCCGAACGCTGATTGCATCAGTGCTTGACTATAAGCAGCGACAGCAGTTTGCTCTTTAAAAATTTTCAGATTTTCTTCCATAACTATAAATATCGATATCGATCGATATTGAGCTGAAAATATCGATATCGATATCGAATATCGACGAATTCTGATATCGTCGGAACACTAATTCAGGGTTCGTGCGGCTTTTGTTTAGCAAAATTCCCTGACCTTTCCCTGACTTTTCCATGACCAAAGTAAAAATTCCCTGACCTACCAGGGCGAGGAAACTGTAACCAATCTGGACAAATATTAAAAAAATTGGCTTGTAAAACGCATTTAAACGGTACTCAGAGGGTAAATTTCCAGTCTAAGTAGTAAAGTCAGAAGACCGATCTTCAAAAGGGTGTTCTGTAAAGTTCTGACACGACCATTTGACGGCGAGATGTTTCTGCTGCTATCAAATCTTTCCCTGACCAGACACCAAATTCCCTGATTTTTTTTAATTTCCCTGACTTTTCCATGACTCCCTGACTTTCCAGGTCCCGCACGAACCCTGTATTTATATGGCCAGTTAGCTGTTGTCCCAATTATTTTGCACAGTAAGTATTTATGTAGACGTTAATGTGGCCCTTAGTTTCTGACTATGGCAAAAAATCTGCTTGCTTTCAACATGGTCGTAATTTTGCTTTAATTTGATGTCTACTTTTCAGTTTTCATAACAAATTTCACGTAAAATAGGCAAAAGAAGCGTTGTATTGGCACTTCTAGCCCGCAATAATCGTACAAATATAACGTCGTCATGTGTGACTGCGTTATCTACCTACCTACCACTTTAATCGAGACCTCAGACGACACCAAAATCGCACTATTATGGCAAAATCGAAACCAATATTATGGCACCACCGCTGTAAGTGAATGTAATGATAGATACCAGACGGTATCTTGAGCAAAATTTTCCGATTTTTTATAATTTTAGTCACTATAATTGCAAATATTAATACAAGTAACAGGGGGCGTGGAGGCGTCTACCCTACCCCCCCCTTCGATTTTTTCTGGCAAGTAATTTTTAGGTAATTTTTTCCGATCTCTTACAATTTCAGACACAAAAATTGCCAAAATCGCCTGCGAAACAGCACTTTTAGCTGTATTTCAGCCCAAATTAGCGATTTTTGACGATCCTTAGCTGAAAAATTGTGTTTTAGTGCCCAACCCAACCCCCTCCCAAAATTTGGGCTCAAACCCCCGGCCGGCGCCAGACCCCCTAACCCCCACCCACCCCCTTCGGCGGATGACGTGTTACATGTATGCTCGAATTCACTTTGTAAATCCGTTTTTGTTAACAGGCAAAAGCAAGCATGACTGATTGATCAATGATCGCATTTTATCTGAGAACCCGTAGCGATCAGGTTTCACGTCGGTATCTTGAGTACTAGACGTTACATATAACTCATACATGGGCCGGAGAAATCCGGAGGGGGGTAGGAGGGGGGAGAAGACCTCGGGGGGGGGGGGGGGGGGTGCCCGAAAAAAGGCCAAAAAACGCCTATTTTGCCTTAAATAAGCGAAAATTTCTCCCTCCGGGAGGGGGGGTGGGGGGGGGTTAGCCGGCGAGGGGGGTATGGAGTATGTTTGGACGGTCGAGGGGGGTATGGCCGGCCGAGGGGGAGGGGTATACCCCCCCTTACCCCCCCGGCCCATGTATGATATAACTATTCCGTTGCTTCCCTTTGCAAGTTCATCCATACATGGGACAGGTCATCCGCCAAGAGTGGACACTAAAAAACGCTCAAAAATCGAAAAAATCGCAGTTTTTTGTAGAGTGCGAACTGGTATTGGGTGTATAGAGGTGTTTTCCATTGCATTGGTATTGGGTATCGGGTTTTTTATGCCCCCAATACCCAATACTAATGACGACCTATAAAAATCGAAAAAAATTAGCTGCTGAACTGAAAAACTGACCTGAAAAAATCGAAAAGATTGACCGATGGTTAGGAATAGAAAGCCGTTTTTGCGTTAATAAACTAAAGATTCAGAATCTCTTATACTGTCCGCTTTTCTAAGTAGTACATCAGTACAGTAAATAGTGCAATTTCTCTGTTCTTATCTAACATAAACGTATATGAAATTGAAATTTGTCATTTTTAATGATACAGACTGTATTAGTACTGTAGCCAGGAGGGGGTGCGGGTCTGGTACACCCCTTTCCGGCGGAGTAAGAAGAAAAAATCGGCCGAAAACAAGAAACATTGTAATACAGTAAGTAGATCATGTACGGACTAAAACTGTTAATTTCTGCTTATTTTACACTCCAGTACGGCTTCTAAATGCTTTCTTAAAGGCTAATTTTTCAAAATTTCTCGCCCTAGCTGGACAATCGCCCAACAAAGGCCTCTTAAAAGTTTTAATCCCTGTGAAAGAAATCCTGTGTACACCACAGGAACGTATCTGTTCACTGAAATGCAATTTTTGGCTAAGTTACGCAAGTATTGCGTATTGGGGTATTGGGGGTCTCAGGTATTGTTCGCACTATAGTTTTTTGGCCAAAAATCGCTAATTTGGGCTGAAATACAACTAAAAAGTGCTTCTTTGCAGGCGATTTTGACAATTTTTGTGTCTGAAATTGTAAAAAAATTTGCTCAAAAATTTACTTGCCAGAAAAATCGGAGGGGGGGTCGGTGAAATCGTCTCGGGGGGGGGGGGGGTCCCCATCCGGGGGGTCTGGCCACGTCTGAAAACCGAATTTGGCGTTTCCACTGCTGATATTTAAGAAAAATCGGTGTTTTTGGAAGCTCTTTTTGTCATTTTTTGCTTGTTTTTAGCTTTAAAACGCTATTTGGCAGCTTAAACTAGCGATTTTTAGCGTCCTTAGTCCTTACTGAAAAAAAAACGTGCTAGGCGAAACCCACCCTCGACCCCCACCTCAGGAAACCCCCCTACCCCCTCCCCCAGGTCGGCCCGGAGCTGTTACATGTATGCAGGTCTAAACACTGCCTATACAGTCAGGCACTTAACGCCGTTTATGGTACCGACACCATATAAGGTGCCGGTACCATACATGGTACCGGTACCTTAGGTAGTGGTACCATATATGGTACCCCCACGTTCGGGGTCTGTGGTGGTACCATATATGGTACCGGTACCATGGTACCCCCACCTTCGCGTTGTTACCGGTACCATATAATATATTATATTATATTTAACATATACCACTCTGTTCAGATTTCGTACCATATACATATGGTAGTGGTACCATATATGGTACCGTCACCATACGGTACCGCCACCCATGGCCATGGGTACCATATATGGTACCACCACAGTCGCCGAACCATAAACCATATATATATTATTATGTCGGAACCATAAACGGCGTTAAGTGCCTGACTGTATAACTGCATAATTTCACCGAAAATTGTCTTTACTCCAGGAGAATCCTAAGGAAGCATTTCTTAAGCAGTCGCTGTCAGGCTCAGTGCAAAAGGCAAGGTTGCCAGAAAATATGTTAGCTGCTTCCAAAGAATTTACTAAAAATCGCATGTATTATGCAGGTGAATTTTCACTCTTTTTGCATGCATCCTTTTCTAAACCATCTGTGTTCAACTAACCACATTCGTAATAAAAATTGTTCCTAACTTCATTTTCCTTCTTTTTGCCTTAATTTGCATTTTGAGCCTTCAAAACATACATGGGCCGGGGTTAAGGAGATTTACCCCTGGCCGGCCTACACACCCTCGGCCGACCATACCCCTCCCCTCATTTTCGCTTAAGGCAAAATAGGCGTTTTTTTACTTTTTTCGGGACCCCCTCCCGAGGTCTCCAGACCCCTCCGGATTTTTCCGGCCCATGTATGCTTCAAAAAAGTTCTTTTAACTTTTAACTAACTTCTTCATAACTAATAATGGAAGTGACGGAGTGACTTGGCTAAAATTTTCAGAGAAAAATTCTGAGGATGTGCGCATGCTGTGCTAAAATTTCAGCAAAATTGATTTTAAATGACTTGGTAGGATAATTAACCGCGGGGCATACATGAAATACGTCATCCGCAGGATGGGAGGGGTTGCGGCCGGCGGGCTCTGAGCCAAAGTAAGGGATGGAGTTCTAAAACCGCTCAGAAATCACAATTTTAGGCTGAAAGTCGCATATTGTTGACTTTGACACTCAAATACAACTAAAAAGCGGGTGTTTTACAGGCAAAATTGTGTCTGAAATTCTAAATAGTTGCAAAAAATTAGTTGCCAGGAAAATCGGAGGCGTGGAAATCGTAATTCGGATCTAGAGACTCGGTTACTCTTATGGGCGACTCAAAACCAGCTAATAGTACGGTGTACGTTATAGAAGCGCGTAGTAAACGGAAACAAACAAGCCGTTTTACTCGATCCATTCAAGCCACAGATTTGGAGCTAAAGGAAAGAGAGCTGCAAAACTCTCCCGCGCAGTTCGCAAACGCTCCAATTCACCGCTGGACCGAAGCGCAGATATCAAAGCCAAGTGCCCGTTGTAATGGTTGGGATTGGTCTCCACCTGTAACAACACTACACTGACGCAAAAAGTCACGTCTACAATACATGACACAAAATCAGAAAACCAACCGCTGCAGTCAAATCGGCCAATTGTTGCTCGTTTTTGAGATCGTTTTCCTCCAAAGAACCCGCATCACCATCATCATCGTCCTGCTTCTCCTCTTGTTCTTCTTCTTCCTGCTCCTCCATTGCAACGACTTTCTTCTCTGTCGTCATAATTCTATTTCCGATCCGACACGTTTCTGCGACTCATTACATTCGTTCACATCGCACACCACACCACTACCTACACACATCGGGCGAAAGGTGGGGAGAGGGAGGTGGTGCGGCCATGTCAAGGGTGCGGCCCGGGTGTGGCCTGTGTATCTCCGAATCAATATTTACCCAATATTTACCCGGACAGATTAATTTACCAGAAATCGAACAAAATTTACCCGGCGACGTTATTTTTATTTACCGGTCGCCAGAGGTTTTAGAAAACAGTAAAAAACGTCGGAACAGCAAAAATTCCGGTAATATCGAATCGGCATAAAACGCAAATTTACGGTACCAGCGCTAATGCGTGATGAAGTTTACATCGACTTCAACTTTATTCTCTCAACCCACACCAACAGCATGGTTCAAACGAGGGGTTGGAGACTGAAATAAAGAACGAATGTACAATACAAAACAGTCAAAAAACCACTGTGCTGTTACCAACTGAGACTCCTGCAAATGTTGAAAAAAAAATCCGACTTGCAATAGGATTTGAAACCAGCTAAGTTTTTGTGCACAACATCGTTTGGAATGGTGTTTCATATAGAAATAGCATTGTACAAGTTACCATACATGTAACAGCTCCGGGCCGACCTGGGGGAGGGGGGTAGGGGGGGTTCCTCAGATGGGGGGTCAAGGGGGGGTTTCGTCCAGAGGTGGGGTCCAAAATTTCAAAAAGCTCCAGAACGCCTGGAAATGCGTTTTTAGCACGTTTTTTTCAGTAAGGATGCTAAAAATCGCAATTTTAAGCTGCCAAATAGCTTTTTAGAGCGAAAAACAAGCAAAAAATGACAAAAAGGGCTTCCAAAAACACCGATTTCTCTTAAATATCAGCAGTGGAAGCGCCAAATTCGGTTTCCAAAGGCTTTTCAAGTGAATTTTAGGCTAAAAATTAGTGATTTCTGACCCAGTTTGTTAATACTGGAGCCACCACTAGTACTTGTATTTTTTGGTCGGGGGGGGGGGGGGTCCCTTAACTGTCTCGGGGGGTGGGGGGTGAGGGGGGGTTTGGCCTTTCCAGCTGGTGGGAGTAACCCCCCAAAACCCCCCTAGTACATGTATGCAAGTTACATGTGCCTTCAGTACCCCCATTTGCATTGGAGAAAGCCCATTCCCATCCGCCTAGCCGACCACCCAGCCTAGGTTTCAACTTTAGGCCTAGGTTAAATCTTAGCTTTTCACGTTAAAAATGCCTATTTCGCGGGTGGAGGTGTGTACCGGGTATCATTTACATTAAAGCTTGACCGGTAAAATAGGGACGTTCTTGACCGGTAAATTGGAATACAATAACGCCTAGACGGTCTTTCTTGGTAATGCATAGTATGTTCTTGAATAAAATGCGGTTTCGCACTAATTTAGATCCTAAATACAGATATAGCACAGTTTCGAAAGCGTTTGAGTTGAGGAGAGGCTTGGTTGGAACTGTCTTCGCGTCAGGTAAATTAAACAGTGCTAATTGGGTTTTTGCTTAGTAATATCATTTTCCCTATTCCCTAGAGTTGTTGACGGCTCGTGGCCCGGCGGATACAAGCATACAAGCAAGCAGCAAGAGTTACCGTTGTGCAACCAACAAAGAACGCGTTTGACCATTAACAGTGGTTGTGTAATGGTCCTATAAGTTAATCCGAATGTTCGGTTTTCTACGTCAGATCATGTGCTTATAGAAGACTCTGTTTCACTTCACAGCATTGCAGAAGTCGAAACTGTCTGAAATTGCACTTGGACCACTTTGGTACAGACCGTCTAAACAATGGGCCACTTTGATCGGGAGATACCAACGACGCACCTGCGGCCCAGGGTGATCTCCCTCCGGATCAATATTTAGCACTATTTAGCAGACGGTCGATTTATTTAGCAAATCGAACAAAATTAGCGAACGCTTGTAGCGTAAAACCGTCTGAACAACAAAAATTCTTTTTATTTTTGGAATTCCTCACTGATTCTTAAGGTGTGCTGGTGCAGACGTGTTGTTCAGACTTTTTTGCAGTGGGAAGATTTGTAAGTAGTTCCAGTCTATTTAGCGTCGGTCTAGCCTAGCTGATCGTCTAAAATGCAATGTCGTGGCCGTGGTCGTCCAAAGACGGGATTCAGCGTTCCTTGGGAACAAATAAATAACACAGCTAACTTATCAATACGAAGCATTGTACATACTGTACGCTGGCGCTGCAATTCGCTTGGTCTCTCTGTATATATTTTAGTAAAGTGCATAAATAATAGCAGTAAAACGCCGGAGTGGCAATCAATCTGTTTAGGGGAATAGAAACGTTTGCTTTGCAGTGAAACATGCCACCTCAGTAAAAGGGTTCCATTTGCAGTTCGCCTTCTTTCGATGGAACCCCCTGTCAAAACCGAAGCCAAGACACCAAACCGACATCACCCAAGGCTTGACAGCCTATGGATTTGTTTCGGCAATGGCTATTAAGAACAACAACTTGTGATGAATTTTTGACAGAATTACTGGTGCAAGTACCTATACAAATTTGTTTTCTTTTGTTTTGTTTCATATTTGATCATTGTCCAGCTGTGTTGTGTTGCGTTCTACGATGGCCGATCCAGAACTCATCGAACAAGTGGTCAGTCAGTTTTCATTCTGATTTGCCATAGACTCAGTTGTACATTGAGGCTACTTTGTTTTAGCGCCATATTTTTCCAGAGTTGGATCAGAACTGGTTCGACAATCTGGCCGACAATCCTAATGCTCCACTCGTTCTTCAACAGCTACTCGAACAGGTACTCGTATGCGGTACCGCTAAGCAGTATGTCTGACAGTCAGTTGCACATCTGTTGTAGTACATCCAGTCTGAGGGACAGCGGTGGGTCGATGTGCCACCACCACCAGTCAGAGAGCGAAGAGGCACTGCACCGATCTGTCTGTCACCGTATTTCGTGCCCAATAACCTCGCAGACTTGTCCAATCGCAAGATAAAGTCGGACTGTCAGCTTATACCAAGAGACACTCAGCAGCGCGTGCTGGCCATCAGCTTTCTCTCCAACTACTTCCGTCGAGTCCGTCAGCCTTTGAACACTCCAGGTGCAAAGTAAATGTGTGTCGTTTCAGTTTCGATTCTACAGTATCGCCAAGCTGATGATTGCGCACGGATGTAATATGTTGAATACGGCCAGATGTCTGCACAACTACGTGTCACGACCAGACTTTCACTATCCTCCCATGTATTCGCGCGCCCCGACTATTACGATTGACGTGCGGAACGGTAAATGCTGTCTGTGACCACGTTATTATAGACTTACGTTTTGGTTTATAGGCAGACGCTGGCTTTTCCTCCGAAGGGTGAAGCGCGTGCCAATGAAATTCACCAATCGGCCGCGGGCACTGCGTCCGCTGAAGAACCAGCAACGCTTCATGCAAACTCAGTGGAACGTGTTCAAGCGAGAGTGCGTCTGGCCGCAGCAGGGGCAGAGAAGAACCGAAGCCACTGCCGTCAGTGTTCCCAGCGGTCCGCGCCCCATCATCTCCTGTGCCATTTGTTCGCAGTCAAGCGCAGAGGTCTCTATCCTTCAAGACATAGTTCAACACGTTTTTAAATTCTTTTTTCAGCTGTCAGCTGTTGCCGGCGGTTACCTTCTGGCGAGTGAATGCGGTCACGTCTTTTGCAATGGCTGCATTACTCGGGCCATACAAGCTGCCGACGACACTCGCAGATGTCCGACCTGTCGAGAGCCGGTCATAGCAGAAAACTTTGTGTTACTTCTGGTCTGACCTGTGCATCTACTACCCCTATTTCTCATTCACAACCTCATTTAACTTCATCTGCTAAAAAAACCGTTGTCATGCATAGACCTATTTTCTTGTGACTACTAGCAGTGTGTTGTGTTGTGTTATACCTGTTCTTATCGCTCTATCTTTTCTGTTGAGCTCTAAACAGGGGGCGCTAGCAAGCCGGCGCCGGGTATTCACCAGAGAGAGGTTGCTTTTTCATCTAAAGACGCAAAAAGTGCTGCCAGTTAAAACGCAACTACACAACTGCGTACGTACCCGGCAGAAGCTCTAATTTCTGGTCCAGTTCGATGCCTGAGGAAGAAGTCTATTGATTTTCCATTGTATCTTGCCAAATTCCTCGTTCGTTCGGTTTTGCCAACTCACACAATACTGTAGTTGCTGTTTTCTTCTATTCCAGTCCAGCTAAGCTACGCCATACCTAGAGGCTGAGCAATCTATTAGGGGACATTGGCCGCTCGCTCTTCACGGTGTAAACTGTGCACCTGGCTTGGCTAATCGAAAGCTAATGGCTAGTGCCCTGCCTGGCTGATTTCAAAATCGGGCGCGCTCCACCCACCCTGCAAGTTTTTTGTGCCTAAGAAGCAGATTCCGTGCGCACAAAAGCCCGACCGGCACCGTTTAACACTATAAAATAAGACAGATTTCGAAAGCAGAAACACAACACACCTAATTTCCCAGGCCCACATGTGGCCCCAATGGGTTTTAGGTATCCAATGCGTTATAAAACCATCTAAATTTACTTACCGGCATCTTCAAATCATCGCCGCAAAGATCGAAAATCAGTGCAGATTTTGACTCATATTTGACAGACAAAGTTGCTTATTTCGGCAAAGTGGCTGAAGAACAGGTCAACCAACCGTGTTTGCAAATCATGAGCTCGGAAATGCAGATTCAACGAATCGAATCCGCCTAACTCCAGTTTACAGAATGGGCACAACAGTACACATATAGTTTGAATTTTAAGCTACCCAGCTCCAATCAGACACGGACACACTTTTTCAGACCGCTTAAAGCAGGTAACGCGGCTTTCTACTGTACAGAGCGGCTCTGCGCAGACAACGCTGAATGTCCTACTAGTGTAATCCGTCAAACATCGCTGAATAAATCAGCTGGGTGTCGCAAAACGCACTGCCTGCTAAACAACGCAGCACGTTCTGCGTGACTGATATCGCAGAGCCCCTCTTAGAGAGTATACCTTGATGTAAGAAACAACCTGGAGTCCAGCTTACTGTTGCATGCGTATACGCATTACGCATATCATTACGCAAAGTACGCATTGCGTTTCAGAATGCGTATACGCATACGCATACGCATACGCATTTGAACTTCATTACGCAATATTATTACGCATTCTGCCAAAAGTTTGCATATTTTTGCGTAATGCGTATTAGGTCTGAAAAATAGCTACCTTTTCTAATGTCTTGCAAAAAATTTAGTTCAAGTTGTTACCTAATTGTGGTTATTCTTCATGTTTTTAGTGTGAGGTGAGGGTACCAGGAATTTTCTGAGATAAGTTGAAGCTTCAACTAAGTTTTGCTTGCTACTATTTATAAAAGAGGTTAAGTTTTGAGAGGAAAGGAAACCTGTGACAAATCCTTGAATTTAGAGTTTCTATTTCTACACTTTTGGGTGACATAAGCTGGGTTGTAAGCTCAGGCTATCTGTTTATCTTTCCACTGTATGTTTATTATAGGTTATCCGCCGAAGGATTTAGGGTCTGGCGTCTGAGCCCGAATTTTGGGAGGGGAGTTAGGCACTAAGAAACGCTCAAAAATCGCAAAAAATGGCAATTTTTGGGCTAAAAATCGTCAAAAATTGCTAATTTGGGCTGAATCGTGTTGGTGGAGGGTCCCCGTGGCCGTCATGCCGCGGTCTCCAAAGACGGGATTCGTCGGCGTTCTTTAGGAGCAAAAAGAATTACCACAGCTACAGTAATCTATCAATACGGAGCGGGAGAAATTCTCTCAGAGAGGCTGACGCAATTTCGTGTTTGTTGGACATCAGAGTCACAAACGTAACAGTCCCTGCGTTCTTGACCAAGGCAAGAAGAAAATGCAGGCTCAACACTCAACAGGCAATTTCTGTAGTTGACGAAGTCTTTAAACATTGGAAATTTACTGCTGCCCAAGTGACAAAGCTTCAGACTCCTTCATCTCTACGTTGCTTGCTTCTTTCTTTTATTGCACGGATTTTGTTGGGCCATTTACTTATTTCGATTTCACGAATGCGTACAGAGTGTTCTAAGAGAAGTAACAGAAGAAGGGTTTACTCTAGAAAGGTCAACCCTGATTCAGCAGTGCGTGTAATAATGAAACCGTTTTTATGGCTGTGTTTACTACTGGAGTTCTTAGTACCTAAATCAAACTCACACGAGTAAGGCACCACTGTTGCTTGTTGTTGCATGAGTCCGCTTCTGTGTTTCTCACAGATTTCTATGTTGTCTTATAGGCGCCCATCCGATGCTAACTCTGCTCGAGGAGAGGCTTACTTAGAACCGCTTTCGTCCCATGCAGATCAAACAGGGTTAACTGACGTCCAACCATCTGGGTCTTTTAGCTTAGTAATAAAACTTTTTTGTTCACGACCCGTGGCCCCGTCGGATACAAGCAACCAACAAGAGTTACCGCTGCGAAACGGACAAAGAACGCGTTGCATATTAAAACTGCTTGTGCTCTAATAGGTTCATCAGAATTTTCGGTTTTCGCCGTCAGGTCATGCGGATGTGCATACAGAAGACTCTGTTTCACTTCATAGCATTGTAGAAGCCGAAACAGTCTGAAATTGCATTTGGACCACTTTGGTGCAGATCGCCTAAACAATGGGCGACTTTGATCGGGAGATACCAACGACGCACCTGGGGACATCACTCGACTCGAATATTAAATTTTAAACACGGACGACTGAATTTGGTATCAAATGACTGTTGACGCTCTTGATTTTTATTCTACAGATCAACATTACTGCATGCTATGTCAGCTTTACCTCAGATACGTGTTGTCCGTCTCGGTACAAATCCTGTAAAACGTGCACACCCAAATTGTAAATCTTTAATAAATATGACCGAATCCGGTATCAAACAACTACTTTTGACTTCTACATTATTATTTTACCCATCAGCCCATTCACAATCAATTACTGCATGCTGTATCAGATTACTCGCTCAAGTCGTTTCGCCTTACCTCATCGATTATCGGCCGATTTCCACCGGAACCCCACTTAGAAAACTTGCTATAAAATTTATACGTATGGACGTACATTCGCGCCCAAGGCCGGATCGGTGGACCATTACCCTAGCTACAGAAGTAGCACAGTTAGAAAGATTGAGATGGAAACCCCAGGACGGTGGCCCTTTTTAAACAACGATCATTAATATGAAGAAAAAAAGAAGTTTTCTCAGTCATCTTTCAAAAGATAGCTACCAATTTTACTACGTGAGTAGACCTACCTTAGATGCACATTTCATCGCATTTACTTTCAGAGATCCTTGAACAAGAAATTAAAAAATAGAAAGAATGAAAATGCGCGATTTCGACATCGTAGAATTCGAGACTGCCGACAGATATGTCTGCCAAAGAGCATATGGTTAGATATGACGATTAGCTATCGATTAAGCATAAACATAACGATATTTATCTAAGCCCAAGGACGGTGGCCCTCTTTAACCAAAAAAAATGGCTGAAAATGATCTGCACTTGAAACACTAATCGGCGCAAGTAGTGATCTCCCTACAAAATGTTAAAATGGTCAGTGCAGTTATAGCACAAACCAGTTATAGCACAATTGAGCAGTTTTATAGAATCCTACCTGCGGTGTTTAGTTAATTTAGTTATACGTAACGTAGTAAGTAGGTATGGCCAAGCCAATGGTTTTCAAAAATTCACGCTACGGCAAAAAAATATGCTAAAACCGCCGATAACATGACCGGATATGATAATTTACGCAAAAAACCGCACTTGATTCCATGAAAAATTAGAAAAATGCCATCTAAAAACATCCGTCTGCGAAGACCTTCTGCATGGCGCACTTGGTACCATTTTTAGTTATGGGCAACAGATTTCAATAACTCGCGCTACAAGCAAAAATTTTTGCTAAAACGGCAATAGTATGACCGGATGCGATCTTTTACGCAAAAAACGCACGTAATTTCATGAAGAATTGGGAAATGCGGGTTCAAAACAGCCGCGTGGGTCAAATTAGTGACCGTAAATTTATATCTTTATAATTTTTTCGCTGTTCCAACGGTGGCGCGAGTTACGAAGGTGCAACCAACTTGATTGTTTGTCTTGAACCGTCTTGTTATATACAAAAAATAGCGCACTTCTGGATGAACTGCAATACACACACAGGTACTAACTACATTGTGGCTATTATGTACAGCTGCAATAAGAACTTGACTCAGATCAGAACTTCGTTAAATAAATGAGTACATTTCTTGCAAGATTCCTAGAGTAGATGGTGCGACGGACAGAGAACATGGGCAAACGTTTCGCTGAAGCTCAGCAATACAAAATATGCATTGTTCTCTTTTCCTCTGCACCTTTCAGTTGAAGTTGCAGTTCAGCTGATCTAAACCTAACAGACAGAAAATTAACAATAGAATGCGATGTGAATGAAGTAAAAGTGTTCACACACGTAACAGGTTAAGCGCCGATGGCGGAGTGGCAAAACATCGCCATTTTCGACTAAAAATCGAAAAAAAGCGCTAATTTGAGCTTGAATACTAAATGGTGATGTTTTACAGAACCGCTGGAAATGAGTAATACAATTTAATGAATAATATGGCTAAAAGTTATGCTGCTGCTGCCTGCTGGTCTGTCTGGTAGGTGTAATACAGTTATTTGAATGTAAACGAGTTTAATGGTACTAATGAGTATGATGACAAGAAAGAGAATCAGTAATCACAAGATGTCAGCCGCCGCCTTGTCGTTTCAAGTATTTCCAGTACTTGAAGGCGATGATGACAGGCCAGATGTAGAAGAGTGCGGCGATGAGGAAGAAGATACCGAGAATGATGACGGCGGTTTCGCCCACAGTTCCGGCCCCGCTGGCGCTCGCAACTGAGCTGGCCAATGCCATGATCAGGATGCCAAAGATAATGAGCAAGACCACGGACAGGACATAGAGCCCGAAGACGATCAGAGCAAAGAGGGGCTTTTCCGTGATCAGCGCCACAATAATGAGAGCAAGAGCTACGAGGGGCAGGAACCAGTCTAACATGGCCCACCAAGCTACTGCCAGCGCCCAGCCGATGCCTCCAAAACAGCTGAGTCCGAAACAGCAGCCCACAATCAGAATGTGCATGGTGATGTGACAGCAGCAGGCGTTGTCTTCCGGCGAGGTACTCGAGCAGTAGACATTGGGACCCGGACACTTGCCAAACGGACCGATCGGAAAACGCTCACCTGCGGCCGGCATCGCTCTCAACCAGTCAGTATAGAAAAAGAACTCACAAACAATGAACAACACAGCACTGGCGCCGCTTTATACAGTCCCTGTGGAATGCGGAAACAAAGATTGCACTCTGGCTTGCTGTAGAACAAGAGCAAACAGAACTGCAGACGCAATCAATCGAATAAAAATCAATGTTCCGAAACCGTAAATAGGGTTTCTTTAGTGATGTAAAATTATGGAATTTGAATTTCAATTCAATTACAATTAAATTATGGGCTCAGTTTTTAATTTCAATTAAATTAAATTAAATTAATTGAAATAGTTTTCCATTATTTTCAATTACAATTATATTTTCAATCAAATTATGGAACCACGGAAAATTTCAATTATGCAATTTTATTCAATTATTGTTTTCAATTTTTTTAAAATTATTGTAATTTTGCTGTTAAAAGACAGTGACAGTGACTCAGGACTTAGAAACATGTCCATGTAAAAGCTTAGAGACACCTGGTTAGCCTGCCGCCCCACCAGGCGAGAAAATTATAAATTGTTGCCTTTTAAAACGCATAAAATGGCATTCTGGGGGAAATTTACAGTTAGTTCACTATTACTATATATCAGTGCATAATCTAAAGGTTTCCAGCATTTTTTAGCATCATCACTTCCTAGGTACCTTTGAAAAAAAGGGGTGTCAGTCAACCCACCATACATCCAAAAATCACTGTTTTGGCTTTTATGAACTACGAAATAAAAAGCAGATTGTAAAATATTACAAAACATTGTGAGGTCAGTATAAAGAGGTCACAAACCCTAAATAGGTTTTATTTGAAGTCCCTAGCGCCTCTAATACTTACACATTTCTTTACATTCACCACAGGAAATAATTGAAAATATAATTGAAATTCCAGGCGAATTTCAATTAAATTACAATTAAATTATGGCCCAACTTTTGAATTTCAATTAAATTAAATTAATTGAATTGAAATTAAAAACGGGTCAATTATGCGAATTTCAATTACAATTAAATTAATTTTTTACATCACTAGTTTCTATGACCCTAAATAGGGTTTCGCAATCCTACTGTAATTTTGGTTTCTTGATATTTTGGATTTGGTTTTAATGAGTCAAGATTAGTTAGTAGTACAGTCTGGTCTGGCACTTAACGCCGTTTATGTAGTACCAGCACCGTAAATGGTACCCCACATTCGGGTACTGTGGTCGTATGGTCGGTTACAGTATAACACGATGGTATATGGAGGCGAAAGGCCAGTGGACAACCACAAGGGACCGCCTTAACTTAAGAGTCAGTGTCTGAATCGATCGAGTCTTGGACCTTTTGCCCTATTCAGACCCAAAGTTGAAAGTTTGGCGTAGAGGGCTATAAGTTGGCACACTAATACTACTTGATGAGTTATTCAACTGCTGCAGAGGAATTCCCAATTCGACGCTCCACGCTCGAGATATAAGCCCGCGAAAATCGGCTTGCTTAACTATCAGACGAAAATTTCCAACTTGAATTTTTTTCTTACTGACAAGGGTTGGGACTTGAAAATTGGGGCGTTTAGGTAACTTTTCGAACAGATTAAGAATTTTTAGTCCAAAATTGTTTTTGATGAAAGAATTTTTTTTCGCCCTCCTTTGGAGCCCTGTAGCTCGACTGGAACCCCCTCTAGTGTTATACAGATTTTTTATTTTACAACTGCGTAGCGCTATTCAAGAGCTACATTTTTGTATAAAATATTCAAGATTTGAGAGGTATGGAGGTTTTTGAGAAAATTGACTATGAATTAACAAAAACCTACTTTTTTGTCCATATTTTTTGTTGGATTTGTTCAATTTTCTCAAAAACCAACACACAACCCTTGACTATTTTATACCAATCTGTAGCTTTTGAATAACGCTACGAAATTTTAAAATAAAAATATGTATAGGGGGTTCCAGTCGAGCTATGGGGCTCCAAAGGGGGGGGGGCGAAAAAAATTTTTTTAATAGAAAACAGTTTTCGACTAACAATTCTTAATCTACTCGAAAAGTTACCTAAAAGCCCCAATTTTTAAGTACCAATTACGATTTAAAGGCTATGTAGGAATCGTTTAATACATTTTTGAGTACACTGAAAGTTGGCAATTTTTCAAGATTTTGTACATTCAAAGTCAATTTTCTCAAAAACCTACCACTGAAATCTTGAATATTTTATACCATATCTACTAGAAGCACTCCTTTCCCTTTTCAAATGTATAATACTTTTGTTTTGTCTAAGCTAGAGTACGCGTCTGAGGTCTGGAATCCATATTTGCTAGGTGACATTGATTTGGTTGAGAGGGTCTAGAAATTGTTTATCCGGCGTCTGCCAGGGATGTCAGGGTACTCATATCCCGAGCGTCTAGCTCTCCTGAAAATGAAATCATTAGAAGAACGCCGAATTGTGCGAGTCTTAATTATGGTCAGTGGCTTGGTGGATTTGCTGATGGAGGACTTTTTTTTACCTGGGCACCAACCAGGGGCACTAACTAGGGGGCACAACTTTGAGCTATACGTTATGCATACTCGTCTAGAACTGCGCAAAAAATTCTTCGCGAGTCGAGTTGTTCCAATTTGGAACAACTTACCTAGAGACGTTGTAAATGCTTCATCACTCCAAAACTTTCGTACTAAATTGGCCGCAGTCGTAAATCAAGTTTTTTGAGGTGGAGCGCCCTTGAGCCGGTCGATCGGCCCAGCCCTCCTGTCATCTAGCGGCATGTTACGGTATGCTGGTCATTTTAACAGTTTATTCTTTGTGTTTTTCCGTCAAAATATACATAAACATAAACATAAACAAGCAACACTTGCTTTATCACTTCCTGAGTGAGTGAGCCCTTTACCCCCACCTACTTTTCTCCTATTGCATTAAGATTACTAGAGAAAGGTGCGTAGATTAGTTTGCACCGCAGTAATGCGCTCAACGCTCTCTGCAACTTGGTTAACGCACGCATAAATGAAATTCGCAAAAATCTTTTATCGTGAACTGTTACAGTTCTGTTTGCACTTGTTCTACAGCAAGCCAGAGTGGAATCTTTGTGTTTCCGCATTCCACAGAGACTGTATAAAGCGGTGCCAGTGCTGTGTTGTTCATTGTTTGTGAGTTCTTTTTCTATACTGACTGGTTGAGAGCGATGCCGGCCGCAGGTGAGCGTTTTCCGATCGGTCCGTTTGGCAAGTGTCCGGGTCCCAATGTCTACTGCTCGAGTACCTCGCCGGAAGACAACGCCTGCTGCTGTCACATCACCCTGCACATTCTGATTGTGGGCTGCTGTTTCGGACTCAGCTGTTTCGGAGGCATCGGCTGGGCTTTGTCAGTAGCTTGGTGGGCCATGTTAGACTGGTTCCTGCCTCTCGTAGCTCTTGCTCTCATTATTGTGGCGCTGATCACGGAAAAGCCCATCTGCGCTCTGATCGCCTTCGGGCTCTACGTCCTGTCCGTGATCTTGCTCATTATCTTCGGCATCCTCATCATGGCATTGGCCAGCTCAGTTGTAAGCGCCACCGGGGCCGGAGCTGTGGGCAAGACCGCCGTCATCATTCTCGGTATCTTCTTCCTCATCGCCGCACTCTTCTACATCTGGCCTGTCATCATCGCCTTCAAGTACTGGAAATACATGAAACGACAAGGCGGCGGCTGACATCTTGTGATTACTGATTCTCTTTCTTGTCATCATACTCATTAGTACCATTAAACTCGTTTACATTCAAATAACACTGTATTATATACACCTACCAGACAGACCAGCAGCAGCAGCATAGTTTTTAGCCATATTATTCATTAAATCGTGTTAAATACTCATTTCCAGCGGTTCTGTAAAACATCACCTTTTAGTAATCAAGCTCAAATTAGCGCTTTTCTTCGATTTTTAGTCGAAAATTGCGATGTTTTGCCACTCCGCCATCGGCGCTTAACCTGTTACATGTGTAACACTTTTACTTCATTCACATCGCATGCATTCTATTGTTAATTTTCTGTCTGTTTAGGTTTAGATCAGCTGAACTGCAACTTCAACTGAAAGGCGAACAGCAAAAGAGAACAATGCATATTTTGTATTGCTGAGCTTCAGCAAAACATTTGCCCATGTTCTCTGTCCATCGTACCATCTACTCTAGAAATGTTGTAAGTTTCACTTCTGTCATGGAACGTTCATGGATTGCAGAATTTACTAACCCGTGAAGCAAAGTTTATGTACCTTAGAGAACAGCCAGTTAACATCTTTTTTCTTCAAGAAACGGATTCGAATAAAAGGGACGCACAAGTATAGGCAAATCAGTGGGGACAAGAGAGAGTTTACTTCCCACATTGAGAAAGCAACAGAAATGGAGTTGCAATTTTATTTAAGGGGCAATTTCTGAGAGATCTGTGCTCTCGAGTAAAATAATACAACTGTGGAGGTTACCGATCGCCACACTCTGATGCTGAAAACAACAGTCGGTTACTGCATCTTATCAGCACTGCCTGCGCAAGCGTACAACTTTTCAGCTGATTCTGGGGGACTTTAATCTACCAAATATCGATTGGTCTGCTTCCCAGTGGGCAAATGAAAATGATGCCTTTATGGAATGTGTGCTAGACAATTGCCTGTCAAAAATCGTCACCAAACGAACAAGAGAAGAAGCTGTGCTGGACCTCAGTTTTATACCTCTGCCTTGTTTTACCTTGTGTCCTCGTTTTAAGTTGTTGAACGCTTTGGTTAACTCCGATCATCACATGGTTTTCTTCCAGTCTTCTTTTCTAGTGATAGTGGTGACCAGTGCATTGCACAGAAGCTTGACTATAGAAACGCTAACTGGACGCAATGCCAAAACTACATCAGGACAGCTGATTGGCACACTGTCTTCGCTTCTCCAGGTATCAACAATGTTTGGCAAAACTTCTCTGCTCTCTTGAAAAATGCATTGTCTGAGGCAGTGCCTTACAGAGCTTTGAGCTCTAAAAACGTGTTCCTTGGGAAACGGCTGCAGTCAGACGAGCTATGAAAAAGAAGGCCAACGCAGACAAGTCCTACTGAAGCAATGGAAATGGAACTGAATAATGTATGAAGAACCTGTATGGGAAGTAGTCGACACAAAGCCCAACCCAGGCCGTCGAAAGTCAGCAGTGGCAAGTAGATAAATGGGGACCCAACCGGCGATGTCTTGCACACAGACGCACCGACAGTAAAAGGGGAGGGTTGTTGTTAAGGATGCTGCCGGACCTTGTGTCTCCTCCTGCTCTATAGCAGTTGGCCACTCCTAGTCCGAAAAAGGACAAAATGTTACAACAACTACACAACAACAACAAGGCCGGCTGGCTCGTAATAAGGCCTGGAATGAATTCAAAAAAGCCGTGAAGGTTGCAAGGTCAGCGTTTGAGCTCAAAATTGCAACCAGTCAGGACTCGAAACCGTTCTGGAGCTATGTTCGTTGTCAGCAAAGAATCCGGCCAAAGGTGAGGTCATTATTGAATGCAGCTGATGGGACCACAACAGATGACCCAACAGAGTGTGCAAATATACTTACAGTAGCAACAATTTCTCTTCAGTATTCACTAAAGAAGATGTTGCTAATTTGCCTTTTGTTCCGCGCGTTACATATGATGCTCTGGTCTCAATGCTAATCGACTCAAGAAAGAATGGTTCATCAACACCTTCAGAAAATGAAATCGTTTTCTTCTTCAGGCCCAGATGGTTTGCCGTACTTAGACTTGAAAAATGGTGGCCCCTGTCATCATTGAACAGTTGTGTATGTTCTCTTTCAACCTTCTTTAACTGATGGCACTCTTACAGACGAATGAAAAAGACTATTGTGACTCCGATCTTCAAAAATGGAAGTAAACAAGATGTTGCTAATTAACGCCCAATTAGCCGGACTTGTTGTACTTGTAAGCTTATTAACTGAAGACGAATTTTAAATATGTCTTGAATACGATTTGTACTACTGGTCTGGAGCTTACGATCGGTGTACTGCATGGCTCTCTAAGCTTTTAATGAAAGCCCAGGGGATTTTTTTAATTTTTGTTCTAAACCTGGTTTTTACGCCAATTTTTCTATGGGGTTTTTGTCTTTTTGGGGTTGTGTTTTGTTTTTGGGATTATCCGGTCAGGTTTACGGTTGCATGTCTAGAAACAACCTCAACACAAACAAAAGAAAAGAAACAGTGATCGTATAGCGGAGCGGAACAGTTTTTAAAATGGGCCACACTGGTAGGTTTGAAAGCGACGTGACGTGAGGGAGGAACT